>WTSP01025044.1:9806-86129 GCA_025331215.1 Actenoides lindsayi | reverse complement strand
TGTGGAGGGGGGGGGGGGGGGGGGGGGGGGGGGGGGAACGGGGCAGCTCGCTGGGCACAGGGCTCCTTCCTGGGTCCCATTTCCAACCCCAGAAAGGGACCTGCTGGCTCCTTCGCCCGGCTCCTGCACCCGCTCTGCAGCCAGCGGCCGCCCCGAGCCTCTTTCCTTCCAGCACTTGGAACGACATTGTCACTGGTTGTGAATTTTATACATACTGTTCTGCACTTTTTTGTTTTTTTTTTTCCTATAAACCCACTGGTATTCAGACATGCATCAAAAAAAAAACCAAAATCCCCAATGGATTCTAACCACTAATATTTACAGTCTCGTATACTACAGCGTTTACTGTGCAAAAGCGAGTACCATCACTAACGGATACGGGGGCACGGGACGTGTGAGCCACAGTACCTTGGGTAGTTCATGTTTCCAGGGTTCGGGGCAATTGCCGTCACTTAAATAACAAGATCTGAGAGGAGGAGGGGGGTAGGATGACTGGAGATGGCGGGTCCCTGCCCACGTTTTCAGTGCCTCTTCCGTATCTACGAGCGGTGCCTTCCTCCCACGAAGAAGGCTCCAGAGATCTGGGGTCGACCGAAGCCCCCTGTAAACACAAGCAGCTCTCTGAAAGCAGAGCTCCTCTGGCAGGCAGCGGGAAGACTCTTCCACCCTCATCTCCTAGGGACGAACAGGTTTCGAGGTGGCGTTGCAGGGGAGGCTCAAACTCTTGGCTTCCGCGGCCGCTGCCTGCTGAACACCGCTCCGGAGACGAGTCTGTGGGTGCCGAGCTCTTGCCGCCCCCTCCTTTAGCGGACGAAAACGAAAGGCCGGGTATTTCTGGATGCGATCGGCCGGCAAACCGGTAACGCGCTTGCGTGGGACCCTCCTTCCACAAAGCTCTCCCCCCCCAAGGTGGAAAGCCGATTGATGGCACAGAGGGACGGGAGAAGGAGGGCGAGTGGAGCGAGCACCGGCCGATCTCTGCCCTTCGCGGCCGACGCGCGCGGTCGCTTCTCTCCTGCTGCGAGAGCCCGGCGGGATCGCTGCCGGCCGGGAGGGAGGGTGCGTCAACCAGCGACGGGTACAAACATGGAACTCCAGTCTCACAGCTGCCCTCGGCGCGCCTGCGGAGCAATTCTCCTCGCTCGCACCACCCTTCCTCCTAGGTTTTCTCTTCTCGGTCTGTTTTCCGCCTCGTAATGTTCCGGGGTTTGATTTTGAGGGACAGTTCCCACAAGGCCTCCTCAGCCAGGTGGTCGCTGAAGTCGTTGAAGAAGGACACGATGTCGTCGTTCCTTTTGATGTCGTAATGTCTGAAAAAGCCCCAGAGGAGGGCAGGGGTTAAGCAAGGGGCTACCTGGGGACCCTCTCCCAGCTTCAACCCACCCCTGGGCTGCTCTAGGGGACAGCCAGCACCGCGGGGTCTGCATCGCCCGAGCCCAACGCTCGCGACTGCACGGCATGGGGGTTGGAACTGCATGATCTTTAAGGTGCCTTCCGACCCAAACCATCCTGTGATTTGGTGTGATACCAAAAGGGGGAAAAATCATCACACCTGTCACTGAACTGGGGGAGGGAAAATCCCTATCACACTGAAATCAGCAGTCATATCCACTGGAAGGTAGCACTGAAGAAAACCCTCCACGGCCAAGAGAACACAGGAACCAGCAACAGCAAAACCTGGAGGAAAAGCTGTTGGCTGAACAAAGGTAGCGGCAAAACTTCACTGCACTGGATTTCAAAACTAATGCAGGAAAATGTCTTCGCAATTTTTAGTCATAGCTCATCTAGAGAGGGAAGGAGACTGTGCCAGAGCCTTGTCATTCCCAGGTCTCCTCCATCACGGTGCTCTGACCTTAAGACTCCCTTCCCCTTCCACGGGGGCTCCTGTGCCCCAGCCACCGCCCCCTAACCAATCCCCACCGTGGTGTCTCAGAGCCCACTCCCACCTCCCTGGTGCTGCACTTACACTTGTTGGAAGCACCTCATGCTGTCCAGGATGTTAAACTGCTGCCAGCGCTTAGAAAAGTTCACTTTGCTGTCAATGTAATCAGGGTTTCCCAGATGAACAAAGGTCAAGTCCTGCAAAATCAGGCCTCTGAAAGAGAGAAAGGGGCAGCAGGCCAGGGAGAAGGCAAACAGGGACAGAGGTTAGTCACACAGGGGCAGGACCGACAGCCAAAAGGCAGCTGGATGCAATCTAAGAGCCTCCCACTGCTGCCACCACCACACAGCAACTTTAAACGAGAGGGAAATGTGTCCCTGGCAGCAGATCCAAAGGTGTTCAGGTGCAAGGTGCCCACCATGCACAGCTGAGGGACCTCTGAGCGTGGTCATGCTCAGGGTGCTGAGGTTGCTCTTCCGCCCTCCAGGGAAAGGAGGACCATGCTGGAAGAAGGTGACAGTGGGAAGTTCCTGCCAGGGGTTAAACCTTCCTTCCAGTTTTACGCAAGGTTTTCCTAGCAAGGGGGTCTCTGCTCCCTTCCTCCCTCTGCCTTCTCTGCTCAGCCCTGCTGTGGTCCCTTGCCAGATGGCATGCCAGGTGCCTTTGCAATCTCTTCCTACAGAACTCCTTCCATGGAAGAAAGCAAGACCAAGGGATGTTTTACTGGTGTAAGCCCAGAGCAAACCTGGTGTCTAGATCAGAAGGCCCTTACAGAGAAGGCCAATGGCTTTAACCTTTGAGCAAGAAACGGGATGAAGCAGCATGTTTGACAAGGCAGGCTCCTCATCTACCAGCTCTTGCAGTCAGCAGAACCAGAGCTGTCACAGAGGAGCAAGCAGCAGCTTCAGGCTGTGGGATCCATTGCACCTCCTGGGAAAATTTGTCTTTCTGTGCACAGACCCCAAAGAAAAGAGAGTTAAAAAGAATCAGCTAGAGATCCGGGCACTTTACTTTGCCACATCATTTCATGGAAGCTTTCTTTACAAAGACAGCTGCTGCCCTGCCTGCCTATGCTATAGGACAAATGGCTCCAGAGAGGGCATGTGGGTTGATGTGGCACATTTGCTGTCCTCTTCTAGATGTAGGGCCGAAGGCAAGCGCTGAGCAGAACCTGCTGAGAAATCCTTGAAGGAACCATTTGAATGCGCAGGAGGAACAGGAGAGGAAAGAACCCCCCAACTCACAGGTAAGGTATGCAGGGAGGCTCCACATCGGCCAGAGCTGCTCGGTAGGCGCGGAAGGAGGAGGAGCTGTCAATCAGCGTGCAGTACTCAGCCAGGCCCTGGCAAAACACAGAGTGCCCCGTCACACCGCTGCAGCAAACCCTTCTTCTTCCCAACCTCTCCCCAGACAACCGTGCAGGCCAGGGAGCTGATGCCACCCTACCAACACTCCCAATGGATTTACTCAGCCTGGTCCCCGAGCGCCTTGCTGCCTTCAGCCTCACCAAGCCTTCTGCTGGCAGGGAGGAGGAGGAGGCTGCTCTGAGCTGGCACTGCCACAGCTGTCAGACAGCCCAGCCCTGCTGCAGGCTCCCAGTGCCGGGGCACTGTACCCACCAGAGAGCAGCTCTCTGCCAACCCCCTGCCCTGGGACGTTGCTGAGCTGTTAACACCACCCGGCTGCCTCACGCCGTAAGCAGTTTCTCTCTGAAGACGACAGCCTCACCTCTGAGGTTTGCTTCTGCCACTCCAGCCTTCGGATGGGTGCAGAGTCCAGTGCAGAAAGAATGGCCAGATAGGAATTAAAATTATTCAACTTCCGTAAGTGCTGTGAAGAGGGAAAATATTCCAGTTACTCCAGAGATCTCAAAAGCCTTCTAGCCTCAAACACTTCTACCAAACAGATGGTCCCAGTCCCCTGCTCCTTTAAGGAGCAGTGTGGGTGATTCAAGGCAAGAACCGAGCTGATACCTTCATAATCTTTATAAATTTAAGGAGCAGCCTCTCTCGGTCTTGGGCTTTCTCTTGTAGCATAATTATTGAACGGACCCTGGAAGAACAGACAGAGAAAACAAAAAGATAAACCCACTTAAGGAGATCTCAGATTTCTTCTTGTTTCATTTAAACCCCCATAGCTGAGAAGAATGGGCCAATAATACTAAAAAGTTATATCTCCAAATTAAATGGAACAACACAATTCACAACAAAATCAGATTAATTTCAAGGATGACCACAATAACCCTTCACAGAGTGCCTTTATTTGTCAGGGGAATGTTTGTCTGAAGTATGGTACTGACAATAATTCCTCTGGGTTACAGTGCCTTCCACAACCCTCCCAATATTCTCTCTCATGTGCTTTGGGGTCTTTGATGAGTGTCCTGCATCTGCTTCCTGGCCAAAAATATATGTTCTCCCACCTGTGATAAGGGAATCCAGCTCTGCGAGGAGTATTCTGAATATTTGTAGGGCCCTGGATGTTAAGCCCAGTCCAGTGCCATGGGTGCTCTGAGCTCCTTACCAGTAGGACATGTTATTAAAGTGCTCTGTGAACTGTGTCAGGTTGGGGCTCTTCTCTTCATTTTGCTCCTTTGCCCAAAGCAAAACTTCTGGGATCTGCCGAGGAAGAAGAGGAGAGGGGTGGGAAAATACCACACATTAAAATGGGATTTGTGCCTCAAGATTCCCAGTTGCAGTCTGTGGTCAGAGCCATTTGCTGACACCAGTTCAGCTGTCTCCTGCGACCCAACAGGTGCCTGGAGAGCTGCAGGGAATACCAGAGATTGCAGAGGGTATGTGTTCAAATCCCTCCCAGTGCCCATAACCCCACCCTCCTCTCTGTACCTCGATTTTGTAGAAGAGTTCGGCGTCCAGGAGGGTCAGCTGCTCAGCTATTTCATGACTGTGGAAATCATGCAGGGTCCCTGGCCTGTAGCAAACAAGGATCAAGCATAAAGGCTAAGAAAATACCATCTGTTGTCTCTCCTTTCTTATTTTCTGGACTGACGAAATTCTTATGTCCACAAGAAAGGGGTGGCAGGTCTCTCAAAGGACCAAGACATGGTGATGTGCATCCTTCCTCACCTGGCTGCCACCCCACGGGCTGCAAGAGGTTTGATGGAATTGGCGTAGCTCAGCATCTTCTTCTGATCCACTTTATCAAGGATATTCTTGCGTAACACTCTGGCGAGGCTCAGCTCCCCGTTGCAGACCAGCCGGAAGACCAGGTCCATCAGCAGCTTGAGAATTTCCTCCGTCAACTCCACCAAGCTGAGACAAAGATGGAAAACCCAGGGAAGGTGTCAGAGCTGAGTGAGCTACAGAGTTTGTATCTGCACCGAGTCTTGTCACGCTTTCCCACAAGCAGAACCGAGTGACTGAAACTCCTCTTCCCAGCTCTTCCCCTTTTACTGGTTATTTTAAAATCCCTGACGCAGCTGGGACACATGGAGAACCTGCTCTTCCAACAAGAGGGTTCAGCACTACAGGTGCCTTGCTGACCAGGGTAGGGGATTTCAGTTGTCATCACAGATGGGGTTTAAAAAACCCCACTGCCAGATTTCTGTATTGTTACCAACCCCACACCTCCCACCCTGAAGGGAAAAAGGCAACTCACCACAGCTCATCCACCACTCTCACCAGCACAAAGAAGGTGTTCTTACTGACTCGCTTCTTAAACGTGTCTGGGAAGTGGCAAAACTTCTCATATGTTGGTTGCAAATTAAAGAATCAACTTAGTGTGGTCAGACCAGCACAAGTACAATTAGCAGCTGCCTTGAGGAACATCAGCACAGCTTAGTATTCTGTCTTGACTGAAACCGGTGTTCAGTTTCCAGGAGATAAGGGACACTGGTATGGCTCTAATTAACACGGTATTAAGCTGCCACCAGCTGCAGGTAGCAGGGGTGTGAGGAGGTACTTACACCTCACAGAACCGATGCTAGAAGAGCAGGTGTATCCTGAAACTGTTCTCTCTACGGGTGGCATTTAATGAGCAGCACTCCTCTACTGTGATCTCCCCCGCTGGCCTGTGACATCTGGTCTCAACAGATCTCAGATGTCACCTCTGCTTTCCTTGCTGCCCAATTTCCTGCAAGAAGGGTGGCAGGAGAGACAGCACAGGCTGAAAAAACCTTCTGCCAGGTGGGCAAAGGGAAAGAGAGAAAGGTTATTGGTAAGTCAGACATCGACAAGGGCCCGCAGGTACGTCCCAGCCGTGCTTTCACTGACAACCCATCTGCAGCGAGACTCGCGGTGTCCTTGGCAGGCTGATCCCAGCAGAATCTGCTGCAGATGGCAGTGATGAGCCACCACGCAGGACAGGGTGACGTCAGGCTCCCTTTGACGGGCGTGCACAGGAGCAAAGCTCACCAGGCCTTCGTGCTGCCTGAACCGAGACGCTGACCCAGCGAAGGGAGCTGCAGGATCAGAGCCAAGGGGAAGGAACTGCGGCAGGGTGCTCAGCAAGAGCCTCTCCACACTCTGCCAGAAATGCTAATGCTCAGCCTGCCAGGCAGGGGCCCTCGCCCCATTAGCAGGTACAAGCTCAGTTCAGACGTGGGAGGCCAAGAGGACAGTATCTACTGTGCTCTTGTAGTAAGAGTGAGAATAGGTCCTGGTGGTTTAGTCATCTCTAGTATGAAATGCAACTGGCTCAAGCAGGCAAGCCCCATGGCCCCTCCGGAAGGCATCGGGATTCCCATTCTACAAACAGGACATCCCAAACGAATGACCAAGTCCCTAATGATGTGCAGAAAATCTGAACAGCTTTTCTCCACTGCCAGGACACTCAGGAGACTTCTCTCAGGTCCAGTACTCCACCCTCCCTAGACCTGCCCCATGTGCAGAGGTGAAGTCCTGCTTGGGACACCCCCCAGGGCAAGCACATCGCTGACCGTGTTGTCAGCAGGCTTCTGACCAAACAACTTGCCACCAGCTCCCTCCGTGTTGACTTTGCTCGGCTCCAATTCCTGGTAGGGGTTGAACTGCCACTTATGCAAAAGGATATCTGTACTGCAGCTTCTTGATGAGCTCCTCGGGGGTAATAAATGTCCTGTATGTTGTCAGAAAGGCTTCACAGTACAGCACCAGATCTACAGGGAAAGACAAGAAAAGCCTCAGTCAACCCCGCGCTCAGAAAAAGGAGGCTTCTTTTAAAGTTGAGTCCAGTCCTACAGGAAGAGGACACGGACACATTTTGACATGAATGGACTTTGCAGAAATGCTGTGCTGATGTTTCTTACCAGCAGATGGACCCTGCGGCACAAGAGCAGCACTAAAACTGCCCTGTCCCCCCAGGCCTGGCTCCCATTTGCAGCACTGGGGCTTGCTGCTTCACTTTGGTGACCACCAAAGGGGTCAGTGAAAACCACCTGACTGTGGGACAGGAACTTTCAGTAATGGGTCAAGGAAAAAAGTGGTTTAGATCCTGGGGATAATTTAAAGAGAAGATGTGATGGTGAGAGGTGGGTGCCTGCTCTCTGCCTGTACTGCTTCAGCAGCACAGAGCCCTGCAGAAAGCCACGGCCACTATTCCCTCCTGATCAGGCACGTGCGTGTTTTGACACGACGATCCGGTGCTGCAGAACCTCTGCCCTTGCTACGTGCCAGGAAATCTGCCCCAGGACGGTGTAAATAGAAGATTATTTTCAGCCAAAAGAGTAAATTACACTGCAAAAACTGACTTGACCATGACAATGCAGACCGATGGGGAGCAGGCAAGTGGCTGTTGTTCCCTTACCTGCAGCAGTGGGTGCTGCAGGGCCTGGCACTGCACTGGCTTTGGCCACCGTAACGGGCACGAAGGAGGGGATTTGGAAAAGCAGGACCCACAAACGGGAATGAAGATTTCAGGTGCAGACTGCAGTAAGCTCGCAGTTCCAGGCAAGGGTTGGTCACCGTGGACAGCACTGGTCAAAATGGAGTTTTATTTATATTTATGAGTATAAAACCATGCAGCACTGCAGGCAGCACGTGTGGTGGGATGGCACAGTGCTGCTGCCTGGCCCACCGCAACCACTGGCAGTGCCTTATTAGCACAGATGGAGGGGAGAAGCTTCTGCCCTGTTTGTCCAGGATAGGCTGTCCCTGTACAGCTTGTTCTGGCCACGCCAGGGATCACCCCACACCCCATGCTGTGAAAGAGCAGGGCATGGGGTGCTGGTTGTGCCTCTCAACCTGTGGTGTTTCTCCTGGGAGGAGCCTCATGGAGACACGGTGTCCACCTGTTCGTAAATCAGAGAGAGCTGCTGCCTTTTGGTTAAAGACAATCAGACATAAGCTCTAAATCCGGGTGGTCATGTCAGGGGTGAGCTGTAGGCTTCGTCCAGCTCTAATCCTGCACTCGCAGCAAGCGCGTGTAGCTGGGAGCACTTAACTGACCATGGATTTTATTGCTAAAGACCACAAGTCTCTCTTTATCCCTTACTCCACTTAGCTCTTTTAGAAAAACTCAAAGGGACAAGAAGCATCATGCAACAGGGCGTGGAGTTACATTTATTCTGAGTTCCCATCTGCCCAAAAGGCAACGTGAGGTAATACAGCTGGTCTGCTCTGGCACTTGAAGCTGCCAAGAAATTCATCTTTAAAGGAAAGCCTCTTAACTATACCCCTCTGTGCCGTTTGGCTGATTGATTTACAAGCCCTGAATTCTTCTCATTGTAAGCTTAATTCATTAACCCTCTCAGTCACCCAAACAGTGGGTTAGCATAGCAGAAATTCCTCCATGCTCCATTCAGCTCCATGGCTTGGCAGAGCCCGGGAGGCGAAGCTCTGGGACTATTCTGGGAAACGTGCTGTGCAGAGCTCCCTCCGCCCAGCCGCTCTCCCCGTCCGCACCGCTCCGCCTTCAAAACCCTGCTCTGGTTTCTCCAAGCCTCGAGAGGTTCTCCAGGGCTTTCACCTCACTGACCATGGCACCCTCAGAGCTCCCCCGTTCATGAACCGGAGGGCTAGCACACATCCCTCTACCAAGTCTTGCAACAGAACTGTAGGGAAGTTCTTCCAGTGTGATGCTTGTTCCAGAGAACAGCAGGAGTCAAGCAGAGGTTCTCTACTCCAGTTTCAGCAGTTTTATAAGGGGTATTTCCACCATCTCTTTTAGACTAATTTAAAAACACATACCTATCTAGTCTTGGCGCAGTTAACTGCTGTCTCCTCTCTAGTATGTTCCTAAATCAGGTCCTTTCTGCCTGGATTTGATGCCCGGTGTAAACAGGGAAACACAGTTGTCAGGGCAGGGATTTTCTTGCTAGCTGAATGGTGGTGGTAAGTAATGGCAAACACCTCATGCTACAATAAAAACCTGGCCATTTAAACATGTGCGTGAAAGATGCTTCCCCTCTGACTATCCAGCCTCTACAAAGTGAGCACTGAGTGGTTCAGGGGGTTAGCGCATTTCGCCTCGCATCCCAGGAGATAAGGAGATCAATTCTGGTTAAGGCCATCAGCACAAATGTGTTTGGCAGGTTGAAAATCGCTGTCTGGAAACCCTGCACAGGCTGTCTTTACCACGGGTCTTGGAAAGGAGCTGCTTCATGTGGGTGGTGACTGGGTTTGGAGAGATAAAGCGGGGTTTTAACAAATCTAGAGCTAAGGGTTGCTAATCTCCCTCTTCCTCCCCCACATCTCCTTTCTTGTGCTGTGGATTCCCACTCTGAATTGGTCTGGGTGGCTATACCAGCACACAAATGGTACAGAGTGGGACTAAGAAGTGACACGGTCATTTGAAGATAAGGGGTGTCCAGAGATCAGCCCCTGGACACCTTGTCCAATGCCCACGGGTACCGCATTAGACCCAGACCAATGTCCCTCCTCTCCTACTTTGATGCAACCGTTGCTCCAGCAACTCCTGCATCACCACTGCCCTGAAGTTCAAAGGGCAAGGAGCACCTCTGGCAACAGGATCCGTGCCACAAGGGGCTGCTCACACCCGCGCTCGCAGAAGGCAGCGTCCCACCTCGGCAGGTACGGAGACACCACCTCCGCGCTGCCACCAACTCCACCGCTGCTCCTCGCCTTCCAGATCCGGGCGAGGGCTGTGAGGAGTTAATACCATCCCCGCGGCTAAACGGAACGTCCAGCTGCTTATCCAGCTTACTTCCATTTCACCAAAGATAAGCACAATCCCCCCCACATCCCCTCCCCGCAACTCGGAGGATCGCGGGCACAGCGCTCTTCGCCCCGGCCCAGCTGCTGCGGCCGCGCACATGGCGGGGAGGCGGAGGACGAGCAGCTCCCCGGCTCTCCCGCGGTGCACCCACTGTACCTTTCCTGTCGGTCTCTGTCGCGTGCACTAACAAGATGTCTCCGGATCCGCCGCGAACATCCGGCCCGTCGTCCCCCTGCAACGAGAACAGAAGGACGATAGCTCCCCTCGATCTGGTTTAACATCAAGCTCAGCAACAACTGGCAGAGGACGCAACGTTCCTGGCAGCGCTCGCGGCGCGAGCTGGGACACGGCCGTCGGTGCCGGGCTAATCCTGGAATTTGAACAAAGCATTTGGTGTCCCAGATGAAGATCTGGGCTGATCCTCACTCAGGGTTTTTGATTCCTTAAGGCCAGGCTGTGAAGCTCAGTGAAAGCTGAAACCTTCTGTCCACGGGAGAATGTCCCAGCCTGCCAAACGCTCCCAGGAGACCATTAACTAACGCTGCGTGGACTGGCTCAAAGGGTGGGACCCCACACCACAGTGGCCGTGGGGTGACAGAGGTCACTCGTTCAACTTGCGTGTTCCTGGAACATCAAAACCTAACAAGTTAAGTCCCTAATCTGGAACTATTTGGCGGGAGGTCACCTGAAGAGATCCAATAACCGGGAGCAGAAAACAGCCCTGCTAACTGCTTGACCCCTGCCTTGCCACTCTCTAAAAACATCTTTCTTCCAGCTACTGCAATTCTCAACTCAAAAATATGCAAAACTGATCTATCACTCAGCCAGCAGTTCCCACGCTGCAGGAACAGCTCACAGTGGCAGTTCTACACCATTTCAAACATGTAGACCATAAAGAAAGGAAGAAGAAAAAACCAGATAAGGGTCGACACAGATCTGCTAGTCCCAAATGTTCAGAAATCACTGACTTCTAATTGTTTTTTAAAGGAAATATTCCTGCAGAGGAGACTGGAGTCAAGTCTGGCTTCCCTTAGCAATGTCTTTGTCATTCCAATATGCAAAATACTGAAAAAAGTCAGGATTACAGCCATGAAGCAGCAATGTCTGTCTAAGATGTGATTTTTTTCAGGTGACCCTCTGGCAAGACTCATGAAATACTACTTAAGGAATGAGTAATAGCTTCTCACTCTCTCCTGCACATCTCAGCTGACCAAAGAATGCTCCTAAAATGCTAGTCAGTGATCTCTCCATTTTTCAGACGAGCCCCCTGACAGTTTGAAAGCTTCAAAAGCCTTCATGTTCCCTCAAGCTGCATGTCAAAGACAGCTTAGTTCAAGTGCACGGTGAGCAAAGCTGTCTGGGAGCGCACCCAAGGCTAGAAGCAAAGCCATTCCTCAAATACAGGAGCAGTTACTCTGGCTGCTCTTCCCCATCAGAAATACAACGTCCTGCTCAGGGAATCTGCTCGACCTGCCTTCAGACTGAAAGGCCAGCACCATAAACCTGGATTTACTGTGCTCGTTTCAGACTGTCACAGGCTGAAGAGGTGGGAAGGAGCAGACTGGGAAAAGGGCACAAGAGAAACACCTCCCGTTGTGTTAAAGCCCCCTCAGCACTGATGTTCCCTGCCTGTACCCGCACCTCGTACTTCCACAGCAGCCTGCACGCACAGAGCTGCACACCACTGCTGCTGTAACCTAGTTTTTCCTACCAAATAAAAGCTGATGCTTCCCTTGTGTGCACAGAGAGCGAGATTTCAGTACAGCACGAACCAAAGAGTGTGAAGACAAACCCTGAATGCACCCACCTCTTGCTTCAGGGTTAACCTAGCCATAATTTCACTGTGGTCGATAAGGGACAGCTCATCTACCTCTTCCTCCAACTGTGACGACTCCAGAGCATCCGGTGACTGCTGCTGCCTGTAAAAAAACAAAAGCAAATACCCATCAGTGGCATTGTCCAGCCAGGGGAAGAGATGCTGGGTCCAGCAGAGCTCTCAGTGTACAAACCTTCGTTAAATGACAGTAAGTACACAGACAGTCCAGAGGTAAATCTGCAAGCAAGTCTGAATGTTTAGCTCTAATTCTGTTGCTTTGAAAAAGATAAAGATGAGCCTCTAGGACCTGAGCCCTTGTCTGCCTGCATTTCTGGCAGGCAGGATTTTACTAATGCCCTGCCTGAGTACAAGCTTCCATGTCTCCTTAATCCACCAAATTTTTAGTGCACACAAATCTAAGCCTTTCCTCAAATGTGCAGAGACTGAGCATACTCCACGTGTATATGTCTTAGCTCACGACTCATGGTGCTGCTACAAGGGGAGATGACAGGCTCTCATTTTGCAGAAAGACAGAGCACAAAGCTCTGACCACTTTTTCCTGTACACCCACAACTCCAGGATTCCTACCCCTGAGGGCTGGTACTCTTGTGCCTGGTGACATGCTCTTTGTGCCTGTATCCCTGAAAAAAGAATAAATACACATGTTCTTTCCAGCTTTCCCCAGGCACAGGCCAAAATCCAGTGCACCAGTCGGTACTTTCAGCAGAGAGCAAGCTTTGCAGAGCACTCCTGCATTGTCTCCTTCGCTGCAGGGATTAAAATCCTCAAACCAAGGCAGGAAAATGGGGGAGGGAAATCGACTGTCACACACACAACAATGCTGTTCTCTGTTTTTGCTTTAGAAATGCAATTGAAGAGCAATCCCAAGCAGCAGGGAAGCACTCACTCCACTCCTCCTGAAGCCCATCTGTTACAGCCTGCACCTCTTCATTTGCATAGACAAATGATAGCTAAGAGCATTAGAAGGGATGTAAAGCCTCCTGCTTTGGGGCCTCAGCCAGCCTCTAACTAGCAGAGTTAGGAAGAAATTCCCCTCTGGAAGACTATTTCCCAGCAGTGATACGGGCCTTGTTCTTTCTGTTTCCCTGGAAGCAGGAGGGAGCAGCCAGCTTGGATGACAGGACTGCCAATTAGATGGCCTTAGGATGGTTACCCCAGGCTGCATTAACCCCTCCAGGCTCACTGAGTTAGGCAATGACATCTTGCCAGGATCCTCCTTGTTCAGCGGAATCCCACCGCTCACCAGTTGTGCATACGTGAGCTTAGAGAACACGGAGAAAGTTGAGGGCAAACCAGGCAGCCCCAAGGATGGTCTGGTTGAGGACGGGGCTGATGGGATGTTGGTGAGACTCTGTACGCTTCGAGGCTGGGAAGCAGGAGGACCAGGGGAGCCAGGCTCACCTCTCAGCACCATCTTTGCCTTCCTTGCCCATGGCACTGCTGTTCGAAGTGCAGTCTTTGGAGTGGCTGTCTTTGACAGAGGGAGATTCCTGCAAAGAGAAAGAAGTTTTTCATTATTCCACGGGGTCCCAGACCACAGCCAGCCTTGAGTTTACAGTCTGACTGCTTCTAAATGGCCCTTTACTGTAAATTCCTACAGAGCGGTTAAAGATTGATGCAAGTTAATGCCAAATGCCAGGAAAACACAGAAGTTAATTAGACAGGAAATTTGGGACCATCTCTGGAGACTAGTGTAATTAGTACTGTTTGCTTTTAACATTGTGAAATGATGCTGAAAGTTACAACACAAGTCAGCTGTTGTCTTGGATTTTAACCCTCTCTCAACTTTTTTTTTTCTCCTGCAGCCCTGACTGTTGAAATACACTTGCCTTCTGCTTTAATTAAAGTGAACACAGCCAGCTCTAAACTCTCCAGTTTCAGTTCCCCTCCTGGTCACAACAGCCCCCAAACCAGCAGCCTATCTTCGGGGGTGGATGCACACTGCTGCTCCTACCTCCCTTCTCTCCCATCAGAAGAGGTTGTGCAACGATGCAACGTTTCCACTTCACAATTCACGGCTGTGGAAATGAGGCTGATGCAAAAAAGCAGAACCATCTGAACCAGTGATATGGAACAGCAGGTAGAGAGCTCAAAGCAAAGATACAGCGTCATAAATTAGCCTTTTATTAAGGAGACAAAGAGCCATGAACGGCAAGTGGGAATGTGCATTTAACAGTGTTGGGGTTCAGAATTATTTAACACCGTGCAGCCTGAAACTTGGAAATTCAACCTACTGGACTGAAACCACCTACACACTATCCCTTCGGCCTGGAAACCACACTGGTGAGCTGAGCTTTCTTGGTGTCTGCAGAACTTTTCCAGACTGTATCTGTAAAGCCCTTTGCTTCAAGGTTGAGAACCAGCTTGAGGCTGCCCAAAAGGATGGCCCTGCCCAGATGTGTCTCCTGAAGGGAAGTGATGGGAGTGCTGCTATCTCTTGGCGTATTTAAAACCAGCACAGATAAAGGTCTTGGAAACATCCTGTGGGAGATGTGCCTTCCGAGATGAGGGCAGGCAAAAGGATCACCACAGACCTCTGCCACTGTTTCCTATGACCCGACAGGAAGGTGGCACCTCCCTGCAGGGGAAAACGCCCTGTCTCCTCTAGGAAACATCTAGGACACGAGGCTTAAGTAAAGGAAGAACCAGCGTGCGATTACAATGCTAAATCAATCACTTACTTTGCATCCAAACGGTGAAGGGGGAAAAAATAAATCAGATTTAGAGCACAAGGCTTTCTGTATTAAAATAGAGAAGCCAAAGCAGTTACAAGAATAGACACAGCCCCAGGACGGTGCTGGTCGGGCTGCAGCTTTCTGGAAGGGAACCTCACGCAAGCAGGTCCAAACAGACAGCAAAGCACAGACGAACCAGCGTGGCAGGAAAAGCCGTCCCTACCTCCTGCCGAGGCTCACCGCCACCCCAAAAGCATCACCTGCTCTCCACCCAGAGCGGGAGGCCGCCCAAGCCTGCAAGCCAGGAGTGGGCAAGCAGAGGGACCATCAGCAAGGGAGCCGGGGCAGCAGGATGGACACAGGAGTTCCTCAGTGTGCAGAAGAGGCCGGTGCCAAGCGCGTCAGCCCCGGCGTGAACTCAGCATGCACCAGGCAGCCCCTTCCCGGTGTCCGGTCCTCTCCAGGTTACTTACTCCTTCAGAGCGAGGGAGTTCCCCGTTGCTCTGGCCAGAGGAATACAGATTGACGTATTCACCCTCACCAGCCTCCTCACTGGCGTTTTCACTCTGAGGGAGACAGGATGAAAGGAAATACGTGATGGTGCCTCCGGCCAGCACTTGATGTTAGTGAGAGAATGTGCCCATGGGCTGGGAGGAGAAGCACTCTGGCAGCTGCTGTCACCTAACTGGGAGCCCTTCCTCTGTCTCGGTGGCCAACACAGGCCACCGAGGCTGCACCTTCCCAGGGGTAATTATTGTCTGGTTCTTGAGAGCTATCCCAAAGGCCCTGAGCTGCAGCAGAACAGCAGCAGGCACAGCAAGAGCTGCCACAGAGTCCCTGTGAGACTGCGAAGGTGGGGGTTTCGAGGTGAGGGGGGATGAGCATTCAGAGCTCAACACACGGGTGCCTGTCCTACCTGTGCTGCAGTCCTGCCGCTGAACGCAGATCGGCCCTGCAGCCCAGAGGGCATCACAAACCTATCTCCCAAACTATGCTACAAGCACAGACTAGAGCCATCACGCCAGGCTCAGCCAAACTCGAGGGTGTCTGGGCTCTAACAAGGAGCCAACGCAAGGAAGATGCAACAGCAAGGTCAGGTCCAATGTGAAAGTCTGATCATTTACTCTGCTACCAGTGTCCCTCTTCCAAACTCTACAAAGAGGCAGCCCTAGCTGACAGCTCTAATCTCATCTGCTCCAGGCTTTGCAGCAAACAAAAGAGGAACTGCCTTGAAAATGAGGTGTTTGAAAAAATTAGCTGTAATGGATAAAGCTGCTCTGTGATCTGCAAAACTGATTGGAGACCTCAAACTAGTAGTGCCGGATCAGTGTGGGAACAGTGTGAGTCTCACTTCACCTGCACGTGATGCGCTGCACCAGTGCGCACTGGTGGAGCGCACGGGTAGGGCTGCTGGGAACTGGGAAGAGCAGGAGCCTACAGAGAGCAACAGGTTTATGCACAGGAGAGGCAGAGCTGGACTGCACCCACTGCTCCTAGGGCTCAGCAGTGGCTTGGGAGGGAGCAGGGTGGCAATCTCCAACTCCTGCCTCGGCAGCAGCCACAGGATGCGAACTGCTGTCAGGAGCCCGTGTTTAGAACCTACCCACCTCAGGAAACACTGCTGCACCTTCCTCAGCTTTGTAGCACAACTGCAGGAAGCTACAGCAACTTTTCCTCTCCCCTTCGCCAGCATTTCGCATCTTATGTTTCCTACATACATGTAACATTTCTCAAACCTGCTGAGGTGGTTCATTTTTTCTAGCCGTGATTTTTACACGGAATTACCTCTCTGCAATTCACACACACATCTGGAAACCGCACCAGATCACATTTAGCATGTATTAATACAAGAGACATTTTCTTTTAAAAAAACAAACAAATGCAGCCTTGCGTGCAGCATCTCTTTGGATAGTCTCACCGAAGGCGTCTGGAGAGAATCAGTGAAAGAGGTTTCAGAAGGAAGGCAGACAGGAGCATTCCCATTAAAGCTGCTCTCCTGAGAAGAGGAGTTTGGCACATCCACAGTGCTCGGTGACTGGCTGGCTACGGCGGGCACCGCTAGGTCAGAGCTCTGAGATGGATGGACGGGTGGAAAAGGTGGGGTGGAGCAGGAGGAGGAGGTAGAAGAGAGGAAAGGAGGTATGGAGACTTGGTTGTGAGGCACAAAGTCCTGGGAGTAGGACCTAAACACAGATTTGTACTACACGATGCAGAGACGTACAACACAACGACAAGATGGAGAAAGAGACAGACAAAAGAAAAAGTAATTAGCTCGGCAGTAGCGTAGCAGTGACAGCACAAGGCATTTCTAACACAGGCACCTCTCTGTCGAGAGGCCAACCCGAACAGGAGCAGCACGACTTTGTCATCCACACCTTAGAGCAGGAATTGCTATCTGGGACACGTCAGCCAGTTGGTTTTTTTCCACGGAGAGGTACGTTCTTGCACAAACAGCAGCTTGGCTGCTCATCTCACACAGGGCAAGTGGGCAGCAGGGTGTTTAGCTGGAGGTCCCCCCTGGGTATCTCAGTACTGCTCGTGACAGTCAGCCTGAAAACCACTCAAGTGGCTGAAAGGATGCAAAGGCATGCAGAACCACGACTGGGAGCATGCTGGAAATATCTAGATAGAGAAATGTACTCTTGAGTGCTTATTGCTTTTCTGGGATTTTTCCACGGGATCCAAATTTAAGATGCCGTTTGCTCCAGCCCTGTAATTTAACAGCTACTGTGTCAAGTCTGTTCCAGAACACACAGCTCCCAGGGAGGAGTGGCTGGATACTGTCTTCAAAGTTCCACTGACGGATAAAGGAGATTACACTGCTACTCCTTCCCGTTCGAGAAACATAGGGAGCAAAAATGATAATTGCCCTCAGGAGTGATGAATTCCTTATCAAACCAACCCTTTAATGCAGTGCCTTGAAGAGTCAGCTGAAGAAACGAAAAGAGATCATCTGCGTAAAGCTTTATTTCACTCTCTCTCCTAATCATCAGATTACTGTTCAGATAATATTAAACAGGGTGCAGTGGGACCATACTGTGCCAAGAAAAACAAGAGTAATGCTCTGTCTTTTAACATCTGGTGCTAGTAAGGTTTGCCATCAGGGTAAGTCCAAAACAAAGCAGATACTCGTAAAAAAAAAAAAAAAAAAAGAAAAAGAACAAGACAATAATGCAGAATCTGCTGGGGAGGAGTTTATTTTAAAACCTGTAGAGCTCAACCACTAGTGAGATCTGTGTCACAGCCAAGTGGACCAAAGGAAAATCACATCATCCCCAAAAACCCCCCCACGGCAGTGAAGCTGTGGCGGTTGCTCTGCTGCAGGACGGTGCATTACAGAGCTCTCAGGAGGCACAGACACAACTTGCTCAAACCAGGCTGAAAAGTGACACCGCTGTGAGGTAAAAAAGGAGAAGGGGAAACAAAGACATGATTTGGAGAAGGCAGGCTACGTTTTCCCAGGAGAGTGGAGCAGGTGATAAAAACCAAAGCTTAGTCTGTTACCTGAGCACCATCCAGTTCAGCAGAAGGGTTTTTGTTTCTACCAAGGAAAGACAGGAGCTTAAAAATCTAAACTGAGAATGGCCTTGGGCCAGAAGCCTGGGCAAAAAAAAAGCTACAAAGGAAAGGAAATATAAAGGTCAATGGCTAGACTTTACCTTCCACCACCTTAATCCTCCCGTGGCTGCCCTCCGCCGTGCGTGGAGTCCGGCAGGGCTCTGGGTGTATTCTCAGGGCCCAAACCAAATTGCAGGCCATAATACAGAGGAGCAGAGGGAGATGCTTTGGAAAGAGAGCTTAAAAGACTACTGAAAAATAATTAAAATGCAAATCCCTACCACATGCCTGTGGCTAAAAGGAGACTGGCTCTAGGACAGGCTCCTCTCTCTTCCTGCCCGTTTCTTTCCGGATGAGCAGCCCTGGCTCCAGGGACAGTGTCAGCTTTTGGTGCTGCCTCAGTAACAATGACAAGTCTAATCTCTGTATTTACTTTCTGCCTGGATAAATGCTCTACATTTATTCATTTTCACTTGCATGGACAAAACACTAAATCCCTCGTAAGACGCCAGGCTCATGACATCATCTTGGCTCAGCAAATTCATTCTGCCTGCCCCATCTCCCCAGTATTTCGTGATCTCACTGGTGCTAATATGCCGACCATCACCCCAAGTCCCAGGCTAGACCCCTCAAAAAAAAGAACAGGGGCAAAGCAGATGGGGAACGTGTACTCCCCCCAACCACTGCTCAAGAAGGCGCTCAACAAACCGCTGTGCCGAGAACGAGATCCCCTGCTCCAGTCAAGGAAAGGATTTGCTCAAGCAGAACCTATGTGCCAACTCCCCTCGAGCTGGGCTTCCTGCAGCCACACGAGGCAGGCGGCATGTGCTCCGCCACGCTTTGTAGCTGCTGGGACATTTGCCACCGAGGAGTCCGAGGGGTTTTTGTCTCTGACCTGCCGAACACAGAGGAAGAGCCAGGCTTTTGCAAAGCGGCAGCGGAGCTCACGCAGGGCAGGAGTGAAAGGAATTGAGTGTCCTCCATCAAGTGACTCTGGGCAAAGCAGCTCCCTGCGATGCTCTCACGCTGCGTGACGGGGCTGGCAGGGTTAGCTCAGGGCAAACGCTGGCCGGGAGGCTCGGCAGCCTGCGGGCTGAGCTGGAGCTCGGGGAGATGAATTACTGCTGCTGGGGCAGGAAAATTTGAAACTATGCAAGGCAGAAGCTGTGCAGAGGCATTAATCCCAATTCAAAGTCAATTTAGAACTAAATATAACAAAACACTGCATACATTTTAAAAGTTTGAGTGCCGATACGTTACTCCTGACAATGACTATACATTCAATCCCTCCTCTGCTTCATCAATACCCCTTTTGAAACAGTATCTTGGCATGAGATGTGTTGACAACGCCAGTTTAAGGCGCAGGTACCCAGGAAAATGCATTAATCTTCATTATGGGATCCGCGAACAAGCGTTTAACGAGGCAGACATGCTCTCAGCATGCTGTTAACAAAGGGAACAGCGCGGAGAAGCCTTTGGTGCACTGGCATTAATTAACCAGGCTGCTCTCGCCTTCCAATCTTCTTGTAAAGTTGCATCTTGTGGAAAGCGAGCCAGGGAGCCCCCTCCTTCCTCTGGAGCCTGGAAGCAGCTCTGGAATTCCAGCTATGCAGCCGTGCTGGGACAAGAGCCAAGAACCAAGCATACTTTTAAAGGGGAAAAAAACCACCCTGCAGTGGAGATGATGTCCATATGGCACCCAGTCCTGCTGCTCCCCATTCGACCCAGCCCAGCCCAGCCAGCAGCTGCAGCAGGCATTGTGGCAATGGCTTCCATGGAGTCTGGGTGTTGTACACTTCTTGGAAGCCCTGTCATGCTTTAAAACACATAATTTTAGGGGAAGGGGACAGTCCATTCAGCAGAACTGTCACAAGCAAATTAGGCATCCTCTGGTCTTCCCCCCAAGAAATCACAGGCAACAGTTTATCTTGGAAACAAATCAGTGCTAGTTTTAATCTGCTTCTTAGAGGTTTCTTGCAGGGCCAGCAAGGCCTTGGTTATGGCTGGACTAACACAACCTCTTACTCCATGGCTTTGCTTTAATAGAAATACTTCAAAACAACCTCTGGGAAAGCTAGAAAGCAGGATTGAGCAACCGGATCCTCCAAGAGCGGATGCTTTCCTCTATTCCAACTCTGGCCGTGTTGCCAGGCTCCCACCACGGGACCAGGGTCTCCCAGCACGAGTGATCCTGACCTACAATAGCAAACGGCCAGCACAGAGAGAAGAGAGATCCCTCTCGTTTCACCAGTAAAATGGGTTTTTAAAAAACCCAACTCTATCCGCCACTTGGGAAGTACTGCCACAAGAAGTGCTTTGAGCTCGGAGCAGTCTCGTCTCCTGGGAACAGCAGGAAGCTAACATGCCTGGACCTGAATGTTTACCACACACCGTGACACACAGAGGTCTTCCAGAGATGGCATCTTTCAACGTTTCCAATTTGCTGCCTTTGATTTTTTTGCAACGGTCAATATTTTAGAACAGCTTTCCATCATTAGCTGCAGCGTTACAGGATGTCCCAAAGGTCAATGACATTACAACTGTTTATTTGGATTAGATGGCAGGAGATAAGCACTCTAATAGGAAACTTATTTCAAGAGCGATGCTCCTCTGCATTCACTGGGCATGGCTGACCACAAGCAACAGGGAGACACAGTGTTTATATGCAGGGAGTCACTGGCTGTGAGTAACAGCAGTCTCCATCCTAGATTCCAAATTGAATTCAATGATATGGCTGTCAGAGCATCTGCAGCCTCAGCAGACACAGTCTTTACCTTTGAAACACGGCCCTCTCAATTACTCTGTGGACTTCTTCTGCCAAATTAATCTGGGATCCTGCCAGACACTCCCAGATCAGATAGAGCCATCAGACTTCCAAAGCATGAAGCTATCAGAGGAAAGGATCAATCTTCTAGATCTCCTCTGCCAATGCTATTAAGATAGCGACGTGGGAAACCTGCCAGGACTGGATGCCCAAATTCTAACAGTAGAGAACTATGTTCACAAAACACTGGGTGTTGCTCAAAAGGGCTACACCTCAAGAATGTAATTGCATAGACAGCTATTGGAAAAGACTTCCTATCTCATGACACAATGCTGGGCTTCCAGGTACTTTTGCTAATGAGGAAGGAAATGCTCCTACAATGAATGGCTGGAAACACAGGCTGCCAACAGAATGGCTTCAAGCACCGCCACAGGAAAGGCAGCAACTCCTCACGCTCAAATGTTTCTCAGCAAAGCCTGTGACCTGGCTGCAGAGCTGACCTCCCTGGTTTCAAGCGATAGTTAGCACAGCAGATGGGTGGACAGGGTTAGCTGCTCCCATGGGAGAGGGTCTCCCAGATTCTGCACAAGAAAACACAAAACCCAGACTTCTTAAGCGAGAGGGATTCTTGTACATCTTTGTAACAGAACAAATCAGGGGGCAGGGGGAGAAGACATTTGTAAGGTTTATTAACCGTGCTTTCGTGCATCTCTCTTTTGAAACTATCAGGAGAATTCAATCTGATCACAGCTACAGTGTTAACTCCTGTTGAGCTTGCAGACAATACCTCCATATCTAGCAAGCAGATCTCTAAAAGGCAGAGCCTGGAGGCAAAGAGAATGCTCCTAAGAAGTCAGTCACACAAAACGATGAAGTCAATAGGGGACTGTTTAGAGAGACCTGCACAGATACAGGTAGTGCTCCAACTGCAAGGAAAATGTATAAACCACCAGAGGAAGTGGTTCTCAGAAGCAGGATACAGTGATGCCAGCATGCAACAGCACTATTAATACCACTGTCCAGGCCTGTTGCGGGCAGTGGAAACGAACACAAATGCAGAATGAATGCATGCTAAACAGGAAAGGCAAAACAATACCTAAGACTGCAGCTGGCTAAATGGATGCAAATCTTCTCACACACACACACACACACACACACACACCCCCTTCCTTATTCTGCAAACTAAGGAGCCAAACCCTGCTTAGGACAGAAAGGAAGTCCCACATTATCAGCTCCCAGTCTCGGTTTGATCCTGGTTCCCACCATCGGATCACCGTATGAATCAGAGCAGCCCAGTCTACGCCGAGGGCCAGAGCTGCGCAGCGCGCTGCAGACTGGCAAGCGAGCTACGCGGAGGGGAGCGAGGCGGGGAGAACATGGGAAGCACATGTCTGCACAGCGCGCCTTTAAACACTTATCTGACCCTCCTTTTCCTGAGCAGACATTAGCGCACGCACGCACAAGAAAGGAAAACAGTTGCTGTGAATTTTCTGCGAGCTTGTTCAATTTGCTCAAGAACGGCAGGAACGAGCGAGAGCAGACGCACCGAACCGGAGCGCTCAGAAGGAAATCACTTGCGCCTTCTGCTGGAATCCAACAGCCAATTTGGTGTCTGGAAAATTACTGGAAATGTTTCTTAATTAAAAAGAAAACATAAGAAGAAACAGCATGTTGAAAAAGGCAAGTTATTTCTCCATAGTGGAGGACGCAGCCAAATTTCCACTAAAGGCACGTACATGCCTCCCAGTAACAACCGTGTTCCTTGTTTCGGTGAGGAAAAGCTTCCTGGCTGTAACTGAATGCAAGACTTTCTGCAGCCTTTGGTGGAAAATATGAGGATGGACAGGAGGAGAGCTTGTCACCGGGCTGATTTCCTCTATCAGTGCAGAGTCCCCCAGCTGTCAGAAAGTAAGATTTCAAGACTTGCTTCCTGCCGTTCGGATACCAGTCAAACAACACAAGGAGTTAATAAAGCAAAGGGCAGTACCTCTCTGTCCTCACAAGAAGAAGGGTGGAAGGGGATCAGCTTGAGAAAAACTACTGCCAGTCACCGAGGAGGATGCTTTCTTTGCATCTCTCCTTCTTCCCCGCTGTTTAGCAACAGAAAAGGCTTTCAAGACATGGGAATCCCTAAAATGATTCCTGACAGTACAACCCAGTCGTCCCACCGATGTGGGATTTAACAGCTTAATGGTGCATGGGATGAAGACCATGATGCTGCAGTTCCTTTACCAGCCCACACTACACACACGACCCTTTGCTGGCACGGAGGCCAGACGCGAATCAGACTCGGTGAAAAACAAACCCAACTTGCCAAACCCATGAGGTTTGATCCAGTTGCTCAAGATCTATCCAGTAAAAGCTATTACCTCTGACACAATTTCCTGCAAAGAAGGGAAAAACGCGATTAGTGGTTTGCCGGAGCAGCGGTGGCTTCTGGACGGCAGCAGTGCCTGCAGCACTGATCGGGAGGAAAAGAGTCAGGATTCTAGAAAAGAAATTCATACCCTCAAAATTCAGAGGGTAAAGATGCTCTGAACAACTTCACCTCTTTCTGCTTCAAAATGCTGTCTGAAAATAGCGGTCAGCTGTAAGGCACCAGCCCTTCACCTGGAGCGCAGAGCTAATGGGCTAACGTGCTGGTGTAGGCTCAGCTTCCCTGCTGCTGCACGTGAACAGATGGGTACAGGGCCAGGTCTTCCCTCTGGGACTGACTCCTGCTGTTCACCCCAGGCCAGGCTCCAGGGAAGGAAGAAAGCACAGGGTACTTTCTGAAAATTGGCTATGCTTGGCAAACCCGCCATGCACGGTGGGTCAATGGAGAGCCATTTCCTATCAGCTCTGCCTTCCTGGCATCGATCTGTGGAGGCTTTTGCTTCCTGTAGGGAATGGATAACGATTAATGTAGGAGATGTATCATTTTAAGAGATTTGATAATCACCACTGATATCTGGGTGCACAAGAGGCCAACTCCTCCATTGGCTGGTCTGTGAAGGGTGTGCTCTCCCTTGCATTAACTCCCCGGTGAAAAGCTAACGCTGATTTTTTTTTTAACAGGTTTATTGTTCACCACCAGTGCTCACTTGAGTGGCCTTTCTCTGTTGAGACTGGAAAAATGGAAGACATGAGAATAAAAGGAGCGGAGCAACGTGCTTAAAGTGTTACTGGTGCAGCTCGTGGCATCCCTTGTGTGAAGCCACACGGTCATTCCAGTCAATGCTCAGGAGCAGATTGCAAGAGGGGCTCTGGTCCTTCTGAGCGCTGCAGTGCAGGGTGTCACCCTGGGAACGATCCAAACCTTGACAGCTGTTTCACATCTCTGTCTTATTAGGGACAGGGAAAATGGGATAAACCATGGTTATGGTATTACATGGGTCAGCTATGATCATGTAAGGACATTGGTATTTTGCGGCTTGGAGACAAAGAGACACTGTCATAGTGAAAAATCTCTTTTTTTTTTGCCTGTGAAAAAATAGACCAGCTAGAGTCATGAGCAACTACGAGATTATCATAATTTAAAGGCTTTGATGGAAAAATCACCATTTTTAATTCAGCTGATTTCCTTTGTGCATTTGACAGCGCACTGCCGAATTGTTCTCGTTGCTCCTCATGCTCTAGACGTTCATCTTCCCCTCAACAAATCCTTGTGAAAACAAGTAAGAATTTTTTAATGAAGTTTTAACATTTCATAAAATAATATATTCACAATAATGTAGTCCAAAGCAGGATGAGATCAGGCAAAAACAATTAAGTAGGTAGTAACCCTTTCATCCAAACAGGACGGTTTTTTTCATGGAAGCTTCCATATATTTTTAGAACATTATACTACCACATTTATAGCCTCTCAATTAGAACAAAAATAGTGAAGTGCTTTTACCTGCTTTTAGGGGTTTGTGTTTTGCTCGCAAGGATCACTATCCAATTGGAGAGCTGTACAATTCCCAACTTTTGCATTACTTCAAGTTTTAAAACTGTTTACCACAAATTTATGCAAGCACTAACCTTTCCACAGCCTTTTCATCCGGGCAGCAAAACTGTGATGCTGCTCTCCCAACAAGTGGAAGCCAAAAGCTTTAATTCCTTGCTTGTGAAGTAGTGCTACTTGTAAAGCACTTGAATATTTTCTTCAGACCCACGATTATCATTAATATTTAGAAAATGAGTTCAGCGTTGAAAAGGGAAGATAGCAGTGGCACAGTGGGAAGATACCATTGTCAAATATTTAATGTTAAACTAATTGAACATTTCTGAATTTTCTCAAGTCTTGTCTGATAATTTCTTCTCCAGAAGAAGCCTAATTTACTAAACATCCAGGTCACTGTTAAAAACCAGCCTATTCTCAGTTGTCATCACACGGTAATCAGAGCATAACCACATAGTTTTACATGCAAACGAGCCTCATACTGATGAGCTGCTGGAATCCCATGGTTAGATCTAATGTCATTACATTAACACTTTGTTAATGCTACCATTTAATTTAAGCAGCTGATCACAGATGTAGGCAGTGCTCTAAGATTATTCTTATTTTGATTTAAATAATTTCCATCTTTCCCTGCGGTTCTCTCCTCAGACTGCTCACGAGTGCTGCAGGAGGAAACCCTGCTCGTTTGTCAGCAAATCATACAAGCTACTGAGCTTGTTTGGGACCAGGGAGATGTGAAGGGAAGCAGACAAGCAAATGTGAGATGAAAAGATCTGGTAGAGGCCATTTTCTAGGAAAAAAAATAAACATCAAGGAGCTGCAGCCACTGTTCCACATGTTTGACTAAATCCGTGTATTTTGGGGCCAGCATCTCCTTATTTCTCCAAAGGCCGGATTCACACAGCAGCCTTTAATCGACTCATCCACATCGCTGACGTTATGCAACAGAACAAAAAGACTTTTCAGCTCCAACGTGCAGCCTGGGGAACATGTAGGTCAAAGAAGCGAGCCTGGGCAGCCGGGCCAGATCTCCTTTGTCAAGCCCTCGCCACAAATGCCGACACCAGTGGGTACCTAGTCGTGAAAGCCACACCTCCCCTGCGCTTCACCGAGTACGACTGACACCGTTTTTCTCACCTGATTACTACTACACGAGTTCCAAAGCCCCCAGAAGAACCTTCACCCTTACCTGCAAACTGGGAGTGTAAAGCACAGGCTTTGCAGGCGAGCGTTTCACCGCCACCGATACGCACACGCGTGAACGTGCAGAGAGCAACTCACCGAATGCACAGGAAAGGAGCTGTGCCGGTTGAGAAAGGAGTTAGAGACTGACATAGTGAGGCCCTGAGTGGCACCGGTGTCCTCGGGGGTGAAGGGCACTTTAGTTTGCTGGACACAGTAGGAGACAGAAGAGAAAGAAGAGGCAGCATAGGAGGCCTGCTGAAGAGGGGGAAGAAAGCAAGAGAGGGAACACAAAGAAAGAGAGCACAGAAAA
Source organism: Actenoides lindsayi (assembly GCA_025331215.1). NCBI lineage: Eukaryota > Metazoa > Chordata > Aves > Coraciiformes > Alcedinidae > Actenoides > Actenoides lindsayi. The sequence goes on along the minus strand of WTSP01025044.1, from coordinate 59,887 downwards.
GGCTATGAATAAAGGATAAGAAACGCTAACTGTAAAACAATGCATATCATGGCTTGCTAAACAAACAGCTATTCATGCAGTTCATCAGAGCCAGACACGCCAATATGCCTTTCTTGAGCTCAAGAGGCATGAAAAAAAAATAAATCACAGTTCAAATCCTCTTTGTTTCACAAATCCCTTAAAAATCAACTCCCTCCCCAGCCCTCCCAGTTCACCCATGGACAGCTGCTGCAGGGAGAGCCAAGCTGTTCCCCACTGCCCCTTTTTTTCCCCTCCATGGCACTGGGGGGCAGATGCCCAAAGGACGAACTGGCTCTTGCTTCTGGCTGCTAAGCAGCCAATTCTAGCAGATTGCTATTTTTTGTGGCAACCTGTAGGCTGGGAACTTGGTCTCTCCGGTGTGAGCTCTGGGCCCTCACTGGTACTGCTGAGATATCAGATACCAGTGATGTCCAGCCTTTCTCAATCCAATTCAGAATTATGTATCATTTGCACAAGAGGGAGATATTACACTGTAAGTAACAAACACTATTAAGGAATTTCTCCTGAATTCCACTCTGGTAGGAGGCTGAGGGAGGCTAAGGTCTAGCTGGGCTTTCTCAGCTCTGGCTTGTTGAATGTAACGTACAATGTTTCATAAATAAGGTCTGAAGCTCACAAGGAAGGACTTCCTAATTATTATTTTACAGAGAAGTCCATCCAGCTAAACCTGCCTACTGCTAAAGCAGCTGATGCCCGTGTGATTTGCTATTTCAGAAGCTCTCACGGCAGCAGGAGCAGAGGAATGAGAGTCTGGTGGATTTTACAGTGACTGGTGAATGAGGCATCGTCTGCTTGCACCACTTTCCCAACAGAGAGATGAAGGTAAGGGTGGGAGGCTGCACTTCAAGAAACCTTTGCTTCAGGGGACTGCTAGCAACACCTTGATGGTATCAGCTCTACAAGAATGCCCAGCAGGCAAACCAGTGACATCTCGGCTGCCCGGATAACGATTAAAGGGCAGCAATGAAATGCTTCACTTCAGCTGACAAGTTCAGAAATGGAGCAGAATTTCCCTTCTGCACAATCAGTAATCTGTGCTTTACCCACCCTCTCTCAAGACTGCGTAGACCACGTCACCACTGGAAACTATCCCTAAGGTGTAGCCACCTTTATGAGGAGAAGGCAGGGGCTACAAGGTACAAGTGACAGAGCAAGGATCACACTGACAAGGGGACCACAGACTCTAAAGAACTGCCTGACCCTTCAGAGAGGAGTCCTCTAGACTCTCTGGTGTTCCTACAAAGGACACGGCGTTTCAGCTCTCGTCCCCACAAAGCAATAATGCACAATGCTCGGTTTAGCTTAGCTGGAAATGTTACTTTATCTTTTTATGACTCCCACCTGCATCACGGGAATGTAGTTATGCAAATCCCAAAATTAGAGTTCTTGGCTGCTTTTCTCGTTTGATTAAGAAGTAACAGCTTGGGACAGTCAAACTTTAGCATAGATAACATGAAGCAATATTGCAACAGTCGCCCTCATGACGCTAAGACCATGGGCTCTGTTCCCACATTTCCACCTGCTTTGGTAAAGTCGTGGCCAATTTAAGTTAACTACTTCAGCACAAAATATACTTTTTTTTTTTTTTTCCTTAAACAGATAATTAATATAAACAAACCCCCTAAGGTTGGAGTTAAAAAAAGAGAAAAGAAAGGAAGAGCCTTAAAGGACAAAATGCCAGCTCCACTGGAAGCAAAACTGCTGCTGCCACCGCTGAGGCCAGGATTCCATGCCCTGCGTGGAAAATGGCCCTGGCTGTACTGGTGAACCCACCACCCACCACACATGCACTTGTGGACGTGCCTTTTTGAGCCAGCAGAACACAGAAAAACAGGTAAAATCCTGAATCACAGCAGGGGACGAATGCAGAGCAAACATGCACGAGTTAACTAATGGCTGTACCAGAGTTCTGCGGCTCTAGCAAAGACCGAGCCACAAAAGCAGTTATTATGTTTAAAATGGTTGTTATTAGTGGCATCCTTGACAACAGTTTCAAAACAGCATTGGGAGCAACAGAGCAGCAATCTCTAGAAAATTGCGTTGCCCAGCGTGTCAAAATCTTCAAAGCAGTTGTCGTTACACAAGGCTGGAGTCTGGCACGGGTTCAGCCACACCATGTGGAACAGCAACCTTTTGTTTTTAGGGCATTTTAGGATTTTCAGAGTTTGTGGGGAACAGTCTGAACGTGGGGCTGGAAAGGAGCTGATGCAAAAATGCCTAAAAACACGTTAACGAGATGACAAGGAGCATGATGTGGTAACACCAATGAGAGATCCTCCCACCACCGCAGCCTGTCAGAAACAGGAGTAGCAAGAACAGAGCTGTTCCTGTGAGGCTGGTGTGCCCGGGCAGGGAGGGCACTGCAGATGTCACTCACCAGCTGCCGCTGCTTCGGTGGGAGAGCAGGAGGAGGTGCCAGATCTTGAGAGGGGTCTAAGCTGGTAAAGGAGTCATTGAACCCATAGACTTCCATGAGGTGCTTGTTCTTCTGCTGGTAAATGTGCTCGTTCTGAGGGGTCTGGTAGAACATGGACGGCTGTGGCTCTGAGTAATCTTCCACAAACTGCATATAGGCCATCACTGCAATGCAAAGAGAGGTCACACTCACAGCTCCTGCTCTGCGTGCTGCGGCTGCACCCAGTGGTCTCCAAATAACACCCGAGCAAGGCCGTGCTGCTGCCAGCAGGGCCAGGGAGCAGCAAGACACCCGTGATGTCTTCAACGTTCAGCTGCTGTCCACCTCGCAGGAAAGGATCTGATGGTCCCGTCCTGGGAGGCAGTGCACAACAAACGTAATCACAGGCCACGGCCACATCTGACAACAGTTTAAGGAGCCAGTGAGGCCTCCAAACAGCTACCTGAGAAGTCTGATTCACTGACGCGGAGAGCAGATCCCTTCCCCAAGCAACCCACGGTAATTTGGAGAATGCTTCTCAACAGCTAATGGCCAAAGTCACCACCAAAAAACCAAATTAAGCTCGGTCTGCTTTCTAGGAGGCACAAATCATCTTGCACAAAGATGCAAGCTCTATAATAATTCCTGTGCCTATAATAAGTCTCGTATCTGTAGTCAGCAGGATTTCTAGAACGAGAAGCATGACAGCTTTTCTTCATTCTAGCAAGCTCATAAAACTGTTGTTGGAGAACATTAACCTGTGAGGCTGGGTGTACCTCTCCCTCAGCTATTTATATGCCACTGACAATGCTGGTGCAAGATACTTACCTTCTAAAAGTGCCCCTGACCATGCCTCAGCTCAAATCCAACACCCTTTGCTCCCAACTCTTTTTAACGTGTCTTTATTATCACCAGTTCTTGAATCCAACTGATTCCAAAGCTTTTCTGAGATATGGTTCAATGGAAATATTAAATGGGATCTGATCTCATTTAGATGACCTTTCCATCTCTATAATATCCTTCCAAAATCTATGAGAAAACCGCACAGAGGTCTGTCTGTACAGCTCTGACAGAGGATTAGCTACTGCTGCAATGCTTTAGTGTTGGAGGGGGAGAATGATGCCCAGTGTCATAGAAAGACTACTACAAACTGCCAGGATTACTAAGAATCAGAAGTGTTCTTAATAAATACAAAAGAAAGAAAGAACTCTCTTCCGTATACCTGAGAACAGAAGAAAGAGAGGTATTTAAGCATCATTAAAAGGACTAACTTTTCTAAGTCCAGGCATAAGGTGGCAATCAATCAGCTTCTGCTGGCACTTCAGTTGTACGGCTGAAACGAATGGATGGCTTCAGTGGAAGCTCTAAACAGGACGACCGGAGTGCAGTATGTGCCCACGGGGAAGCTGGTTCCCACGCTGGCTGGAAGGCAAAGCCCTCTGTTCACCTGGCAGTGCAGCTCCATGGGCCAGCCTACTGCAAACAGGATGCAGCCGCACGAATGTGTCAGCAGGAAGGAGTCGCTTTGCACCTGTTTTTTTTGCACCTTTTTTTTTTTTTTTTCAGATTTCCTCTAATATTTTTTAAACTCCATTTAGAAACGGAGCTAACCCAGCTGGCCCTTCCCACAGAACGATATCCCTCCTTCAAAAAAAAAGAGAGTAAGGAAAAGAAAGAAAGAATCCTGACCGGTAACACCTGCTGTCCCCATCCCGTGACCCGCACAGTCCTGCCACTCGACAACCTGCTCGTGTCTGCCAGCTCCGGCACAGCTCTGCCAAGGCTGCTGAAATGCTGCCCTCCGACACCCCCTGCTAATCGAGCTTTGCTCCTCTTCCTCCCCCAGCCACCCTCCTGCCTCCCCAGCATCAATTCACAGATCTAAGTCCCCGCTCTCGCTGGTTCAAACCTCTCTTTCATGAAGGGAGCGTGACAGAGGTTTCAAAGTGCAAGCGCACGTGTGCTGGTGTGTCTGTGCCGTGGTGTCGGCACCCATGTTAAAGCCAAAATCCAGTCTGCTCAGGCACGTGAGTTTCAGCCTAAGGGTGAAAAGAAGCACGTTCTGGCAACATTCTCCTACTTGAAATCTCGGTGAAGAAGTCTCTGCGTAGAAAACACCGAACAGCTAAAATACTGTTTTAAAACACCAGCAATTCAGTGGACTCAGGTACTCCTGTTAATACCCCTGCCCTGAAAAATGCCTTGGTATCGCAGAACAACTTCAGAGGCTATGATCTACAGAAGGCTTACAAAAGATATGTTCTCTAGCAGCAAAAGTGAACCAATGATCAAGACTCCTTGGAGAAGTGCAGAGGACAAGAGCTTGAGGGAAAAGATCACATTTTGAGAGCTCATCAACCGAGCAGGACAAAAGCCAAGTCAGGCTTGGCAGACCTGGCACGATGCAGCAGACACTGCTGAATTCAGAGCAACTCTTTAATGCGGAGTTATCTGCAAAGGCAGCGCTTCCCTGAACAGTCAGATCCAGAGACAACACCGAGGCTGGGCAGCTGTGAGTGGCTGGGTTCAGCCACCTGTATGACACTCTTCAGTGCTGGTGAAAGGGGTATCGCGTTAGACGCTCGCGATTAATAGTAAAGTAAAATTAAATTACTGTAACTCAAGGTAGTGAGGCTGGGTGCTGTTGAGAGCCTTAACTCAATCTGCAAGGGAATAATGAAGAGCTCTTTTATCTCAGCTCTTTATGAGGCTAATGCATCCCATTGTCACGGCAGCTCCCCTGCCTCGCTTGTTAGAACTAGTCCAGGGCAGGTGAGCATGTCTCTGCTTTTACTTTGTCATCTTCTCTGCTTTTAGGTGAAGTGAAAAACAGTTGGGATGGTGAAATACAAACCTGGCTCAGGAGTAGAGACTGCAGAGTGCAAATTAAAATGGGCATCGTTAAAAAGCTGCCAATCTTGACCAGAAGAGCAAGGGAGCAGGACCGCTCCTGAGATCGCTGTTTGCAAAGGGTCTTGTCTCTCTTCCCTCCCTCCATCTCTTCCCCTCTCTGCTGCTGTTTTTATCAAGGCAGAAATTTAAAAAGCAGATGGGAAATTACATCACCAGCTCAGATCAGGCTGCACACCCTGCAGCGACTCTGTGCAGAGGGAGGGATGGGGGCTGCAACCTCCATGGTGAGCAGCTGGGGTGGAGTGACACAGTCTCAAGTCAGCACCCCAGGAGAGAAGGGAGGCGTGAGAGAGAAACCTCTCCCTCCACATGCCCAGCTTATGTCAGTTCTGAACCCAGGCAGAAAATATTTGAAATAAAAAAAACCCCAAAACATAAAATCTCAGACTGAGGCTAGGAACACCTTCCCAGCAATCTGCCCGCAGCACCTTGGCTGTCATTTCGGAAGGAGCTGAAGCTGCTCAGGGATTTCTAGCACACACCAGTTCTGCTCCCACCATGGCAGAAGTCACAGGTATTGCTCAGAGAGCCCCAGAGGTGCCCGAGCCAGCTCGCTGTGCATCGGGGAGAGCAGTGCCAGCTCTGGAAGCAGCACTCGACTGCCGGAGAGGAGAGAAAGCGACGAGCCGCCTCTTGTCAGGAAAACACCCTCGGACCAGAGGCTGCAAGGAATTGCTGGAAGTCGATCAGCACTAAGGCACATCTGCAATAGAGGTGAGGCACAAGCAGTGTCCCGCGCGCACGACTCGCTGCAGGTCTGGCCCGACTCCTGGCACCGCGTCAGCAGCCTGCGTTACGACCTGCCCCGCACGAGCACAACAGATTCGTGTGCACGGGCAAGAGCCAGAATAATGGAAATTCTTAAGCTGTCCCGCGCATCAACTCACTGGAGAAGTCAAGGTCAAACGAGCCAGGCTTTGCTGTCACCTCTGGGAGGAGAGCTGTTTGTCAAAGAGCTCGCGTTATCCGCCGGCTAAGCCCGGTCTGCCCGCAGCGTGGTTCCTGCAGTTAAACACCAGCTGCTTCCAGGGCACCAGGCTGCGTTTTGTTCCTCCTGACAGGGAGGGGAACATGAATAAGGGCCTCACCACTAGTTTCCAAGCTGTTTGGGGGGAGGATCTCATTATTTCTGACCCTGGGCTCTCCACGGCAGAAGCTGCCCCATGTCTGCGTCTTGTACAGCAGGAGCACGATGCTGCTGCTCGAGCACAAGTCTGGGGTAATTTGCCCTTAGCAGAGTAACATGTACTCTCACTGCACAATAAATTAACAATAATTCGTGCCAGACTAAAAGCCATATCACTGCTCTGTTTAAATTATACAGAAGTCAACTCTTGGAGGTCCCTCTGAGCACAGCTCACAGCAACGCATGTGGTTGACTCAAGCAGGGTTTGCTGTGTATTACCAATAAAAAGACCATCAAAGTCTCTGCAGCAACACTTCCTGCCAGCTACCAAAAGATGACCCACAACAAAGGGACTACAACGAAGTCCCAGCTCTGTGAGCTCTACATCTTTTAAATAAATTCGTGCATCTCCTTTGGATCCCAGGAGTTTCTGGGGCTGTGGATGCCTCACCTATGCGATTACACAAGAATATCTGCACGCAGCAGCCTCCAGGCAAAAAACCCAAACCCTAAATCCTCGGTGCTACCATACAGCCTGAGTAACGTCTTACTGCCCTTTTAACGTTGAAAAGAAAAGTAAAACTAACAACCACAGATCTGTGGTGTGATACACTGTGGAGTAAAGACAATCTAAAAAAGGTTCTCAGTGTCACATGAATGCAATTAAAAACTCCACAGTGGTCGGGTATCAGCCCAAGTACTACTAGAAGCTTTGCAGCAAGGATGCTTTATCAAACCATCAGAGCTGACAACATCTCAGGTACCAGCTCCAGCTCCTACCTTTCCTGACAAATGCAAGCTGATCAATACTTCGAGAGCTTCTGATAGTGCCAGATGACAGATGACAATTAACTCCATTCTAACATCAAAGAAAATTCACATACAAGGCCTTCGTATTGAGGTTAATTGTTTTTAAGCAACTGCTTGACAGCTCATATGATAACAGAGAACAAAGACATGGGGCTGGAAGAGAAAAGCAAACAGCTCAGGTCACTCTTTCAACTGTGAAATCACCTCTTACCCAAGATTCACCCGGTATCTCCCCCTAAAGCTTCCTACGTGTCCAGAGGTGCATTTCCCTGCATCCATCCCAGTCTGAGTGGTGTAAAGCCACCTGGGCCCAGCCCTCAGTACCAATTTGCAAAGCCCACAAGGACCTGATCCTGCAGGACAGTCTCTGTATCACAGCCCCTCGCAGCTGGTACCGCAAGCGAGTTATTTTGAACAGCTTGAGCCATTACAAACATCCTGGGCTATGCACAGTACCAACATTTGTTTGCTTTTTGTTGCCTACAAACAAACATCTGAGCTCCTTTTTAGCTGCTTTCAGAATCTTTTAACTGCTTGCTTACCAGAGAGGGACAAAGGTGACTTCCTGGGGACACAACTACAAGATGACCCTCACTTTCAGGTGGGTCAACCCCCAGAGGGTTCCATGTGTGGACTGGTCACTCAGGCATAAGGGAAATGCTTTTAGCCAATGCACTTTTTAATAAACAGTGGCTGGCACAGGACACTGCCAGAAGGAAGGACAGAATACTGGCCTTGCTGCACAACACGCCCATTTCACTTCTACCTTATTCTCAGTGAAAAGACTATAAACTGCAAAAATGAGTCTGGCAGCCAGCTCAGCACTTTCCAATCAGCTCCTGACTCGGGCTGCCAGCCACAGAAGGGAACGCCGGTGACCCAGCTCTTGTACGCGTTACCTCCTCACCGCGACGCGCAGCCAGGGACCGTTAAACTAACACCCGCTGCATCTCCCCAAGTTGTGCCCGGCCTTCCTTGGCAGAGCAGCATGGCTGCTTTCTTGGCAAGAGGTTTCCCACGTTTTCAGCCACGAACTCGAAGGCAATCAGAAGGAGGCCGTGAGGCTGAGCCGCAGCCGGTGCTGGGGTGCCAGGAGTCTGGCTGGGGACGGCCAGCCTCCGCATTTCGAGGCTGCTCCTTTTAACGATGTGGGGAATTCTTAGGCATCCAAAGGAAACGAGATCCCGTAGCAAAGCAGCAGCACTGGGCGCTAGGTTAATAGTGTTGTCTTGCACGGTTAGGAGGGTGACTATGTTCCAATCGCCAACTAACTGCGCTGGCACGGCTCGGTTTTGGAGAGAAAAGCAGCCCTCTCTCCCAGCTCTGGGAGAGTACCCAATTCTTTTCTGCAGTGGGAAAGCATTCATAAAATGGGGGCAGGGGGAAGGAATGGACATTAAAAGGGAGGATAAACCAGGAAGATGTGCAAGGCAGAGTGCCTCAGAGATTCACACTCGGGTAAACAGCGAAGTGAATGGTCTCACTATAGTAATGAAGATGCTGCATGATGCCAGCTCTCCTGGGCTGGATCATTCCTGGCTTCAAGAGTCACTCTCTGCCTGCCAATGGACTGACTTGTCCTTCTGTGCCGATGACACCAACTAACTGATATTGACACTCAGCCTGATGTAAGCAAGGGCATTACCTTGGGGGTCATCAATATTTAGTGGTCATCAGAAGCATGACAACTGCAAGGAAAGGGAAAGGTAGAAGAACTTGCTTACTGTGTTTGTTTTTCTTCTCTGGCAGAGGTGGTGGCTTCTCTGGGTCACTGTTAGAATCTGGAGCAGCAAAGTCAGCAATGAATTCAACTGGTGCTGAAGAGTTTCCTTGCTGGAAAGGCAAAACAGCAGCAAACGGCGTGAAGGGTACTGATGGGACAGAGGCTGCATTCTGCATGTCATCCTCTGAGATGTTATCGTACTGGGAAGGGTGCCTCTCATAGGACACCCTGCAGCCTGAGTTATCTGAAGTCTGAGAGGCTGCGCTCCTCCTCTTCTTTTCTGGTAAAGCTGGAGGAGTCTCTGTTGGCTGCGCTGCTCCTGAGAGGCTGCAGAATTCCAGTGGAGGAGAGCTGCCCTGTGGGAGCTGGAAAGCATGTCCATGGAAAGGGGAGCCAGACTCTCCCAAAGACTCTGGCAACGGGCTGAGGATACCTGGCACCTGCTGAGGTATCTGATCAGCATTGGAGAGGTCCTGCTGCAGGAATTCATAGTCTGGATCATAGTGATCAGATTGATCTGGTTGAACAGAGGAGACAAGAGAATGATGCATTAGTTTCTCTCTTTTACTGTTTAGCCCTTCTCAATTCTGCCCTTCCCATTCCATCAGTTAATTAATCAGTTCATTTAATCAGAGTGGTACTTCCTTGCAGCAGGGACCATCTTGCTACACCTCCTGTAACATCCAGCCTTAGCAAAACTCTTACCATTATTTATTTACACTAGCAAACAAAAAAAATCAAAATCAATAGGTAGATCATTGCAGAGGTTATTCATGTTTCATGTTTAGATGTTTGTTTTCTTTCCTAACACCTAGAAACAGCATCACTGGGGTCTACCAGGACTGTCATTTCTGCAGGCAAGGCTGAAATCAACAAAACATTCCACTTGAGAGCTGAACTGAGTTTGAACACGATCATCTCTAGCTGGGGAAACACATTCCCCTGGGCTTTTTCCTATCCAACAGAATATAATTCTGCACAGAGCCACCTGCAGCTACTACAAGATGACAGTTGCAAGCGTGCTCCATTTACTTCTGCAGCACAGCTATGACAGCTCCCAAATGAGAGTGAAGGGGGCTCCTCCAGTGGCCCTGGACACCCCCCCACACACACTTACCTAACGTTTCACAGCTTGTGTTGCGGGAGCACTGACCGCTGTCGCGGTCCAGAGAAGAGAGTTGCTCGTCAGACTTGCTGAGTTTGCCGATGCTGCTGCATGGTGAGAGGCGAGGAGATTCTCCCCCGTAGGAGTGGCTTCCACCTGACAACCTTCTCTGGGCATAGCAGTCGACATCAAAATCCTTAAGCAAAAAATAAAATAAGAAATTAAATCAAATCAGGGTCACTGTTGACAGCTCACCAGCAAGCAAGGTGCAGCTCGAGAAGCAAACACCTCACAGCTGCATTAGGAAAGCCAGGAGGGGAGAGGCTCAGTGCTGCTAACCCTTTCTAGTTAGACAAGCTCATCAGGACCACAGAAAATCTCTGATCTGGGAAAAAGCCTGTGCTGGGGAGCTCTGTGTGTTCCCGATTCCAGGCACAGTGTGCTGTGACCCACACTTGCCTTTAGAGATGCTGAGAAGATGACCGACTTCCTCACCGCTACACACGTCTGACGACTGCTTGTCAAGACACTGACAGTAGGTAACCAGACTGCAAATTTTCTCATTAAGTAACTGGGGCTTTAGCAAATACTTGCTTAGCTTAGGTGCGTGCAAAGGGAAAATAATCTCGAGTGAGATACAACATTCTGCGCCTACGGCTACATTTCTATTTTGGAAATTACCTCAAACTTACCAACCTATGAGTGAACCCCTCAATTACTCCCACTCTTGCGAAACAACCCAACTGGGATTGTACGAGTAACTCAAGGACTGCCACAGCTCTATCTGGGTCAGCCAAATGAGTGCAGAAGCTCCCTAAGCCAGAGCTGAGGCTTTGGGGATGAGGACAAGATCTGATTTTGGTGCAATGTAGTATGATTCAGGTTCTCGCTGCTGAGTTAGTAAGTTCCTGAATGTGTGAAGCTAACTCAGCTATTTACAACCTCATAAACCCCAGACTAGCACAAGTGATGGAGCATGATTAACATGCAGCATCCCAAGTTTTCTGGTTTTCTACCAGAAAATTTACAAGTTTTCCCAAAGCACCAGCGATAGCCAGAACAAATGCTTAAACTACTGCTTGGGTTAAAAGATGGTTTAAATTGTGCCTGGATGAAGACAGACTTCTGATCTCAATATGCCACATGCTCCCTTGTCCTGTAAATAAACCGTGGTGAGATCTCAGTAAGCTCAGCCGGCTGCTCTCATCTATTCCACGGGGCAACACAGAACGGCTCCCACTGTCCCACTCTGCTACAGCTCAAGGTAACAAAGTTTGTAGCAGTTTGTTCATTAAATCCAACACCACCAGAAAAAAACATAAAAATAAAGCTGTTCACAATATTTACTGTACTAATGTTCCACCCACTGTAACTCCTGCTCGGGAGCTCTCAGGGACAGGGCTGTTTGGGAGGAGCAGAGGTGCACAGGGAACTGCCTGGCTGTAGGTCACAGCATTTCTCTGAGCTTTTGCTACAGTTCACAGTATGTTTCCCTTCACTTTTGCAAAGGGGTTAATGCCATTACCTGTCTGTTGATTCCAACAGGTAAACTGGACCCACTGGTGGCTCGACTCATGGGGGCCACAACTGCCACTCTGGTTGGAGAAGGTGCCGACTGCCGTTTTTTAGGGGGCAGTGCTGGTGGAGGGCTGCAAGACACAACAGGCATTGATGTTTCCGTTACTCTTCCAGCAAAAAGACTTTTAAGATGCTTCACAAGCTTGTTTTCCAGAAAGCCTTTGACTTGATAGGCTCAAAGCTCACAGGTTCTTGTCCAAAGATGGCCAGGAGCTCTTCAGTAAAGCGTTTCCACCAACAAATATAAATTTAGGAATACACTCACAGGTAAGGTCCTGTTCAGTGATTTATTTTTTAAGGCTGGAGAAATGTTGGTATTTCTCAAACAAAACTAATTGTCACTTTAAATATTATTTCTAATGGAGCTAATTAGCACAGTAATTATTTCCTGATAAAAGCAGTGATAAACCAAATTAAATGTTTTGTTTGACCCAAATATTGATTCCATTCACAGAAGTGCCTCCTCCTCAAACCTTCCAGGTTTGAAAAATATTCAAAGTTTCAAAAATATACAGGAAAGGAAAAATATTTTTCTGCCTTTTTACTCTCCTGGTGAACTTCAGGGAACAAGACGTTGAGCGTTGCTCTCACCACGTGTACTGTCAGGGCCCATGTTTTGGCATGAATCTATTTCAGATACACACATCCGTAGTAACCAGTGAGATTTGAACCACCTGTACTTGTAGGCTTTTGCTTCTAATGACACATGATTCTGGTAATCGTCAAGCCTGCAAGGTTTCCAAGAGCACACATATTCTCTTCCTGGAAAATACCAGGAAATTTTTACCTAACTTGTGAGAATTCATAAAATACATAGAAATGTGATTCTTTTTGCCAGCCACAGCCCGCCCTTGGTGCTGCATTTTCAAATTAGCACGACATATTTTTCACACCCTCCACTACCAGCAAAGAAAAACATCATACACCCAGGCCAAAAACCTGCAAACTGGGGGTTTTCTCTCTCTTCTCAAAATAGAACGTTGAAACTTTCATGTGGTTACTCGTAGAACAGGGTAAGAACAACCAAGACAAAGATTTTTTTCATGCACTACTGGCTCCTTTCACTCTTAGGCTGCTATGCTATGCAGAACAACCTGGGTGTGCAGGACAGATTGAGAACTGCCCGCTGGGGTTAAGAGGACGTTTCCTGTTGGATACAACAGCACAAGACGCTGTGAGGTGTTCACATAGTATTAAGTAAGGTTCATACAGATTTACGTGGTGCCTCTCACACATGGATCTCAGGGCACGGCACTATCCTCACAAAAAAACAAGGAAAGGAAAACACTGCTAATGAAGGGTACTGCTCAAAGCAAGACAGAGAGAACACAAAGTCATAAACAGTCCAGGAGCAGGGAAAAATTACTTGGGAGGACTGGAAATTCAGAGGCATCACTAACCTTCCTCATGACCTCCCTTGTGCTCAATTTGCAAGATTGTTTTAAAAACAAGCTGGTAAAAGCCACTGGCATTCTTCAGTCAGCTGGTTGGCCAGTATTACCTGTTTTCTGCCACACGAATGCTAGGCAGAGGGGGTTTAGGAGGTGCAACTTCTTCATCCATGGAGTCAGTCAGTAGCTCACTGGATTGAGTCATGTTAGTTGTTTTGTTAAGGATCTCCATTTCTCGGTCTGTGAGGGGAAGTTCTGATGGGCTGCAAGAAGCAGAATGCAGGTTGTAGATGATAGAACGCAGCTGGAATGCAGCATGCTGACAGCTTAATACCTATTTTAAATCATATGCAATATGAGAGACACCTACAGCAGAAGGCAGAATTTGCATCTGCAGGTGGAATTCCACGTATATGCAGAATACCATGTGCACGTGTCACGGCCAAAAGATGTTTCATTGCCAGATTCTGGTATCTTCCCTATCATATTCTCTTTAAGTGGTCCCACTGTAATGGATGAGGCTACACAAAGACCACTGTGCTATGTTCTGTGAAGAATAACTGAGTTCTTTCATTCAACTATCAGTAGCCAGAAATTATCCCTTCTGTATTAGTCCTGAACACATAAGACATCCTTGTCAGTGACCCACCTGTCAGATTTACACGCTGGCAAACTGGGTTTAACTGGGCTTGTGGGAGAGGGATGCTCCTGCTTTTCAATTGTGAGTCTGACCAGCTCCTGATGGATGGAAAGAAGAAAATGAGAACAATGGTTATTTGCTGAATGTTGCCCTCAAACATCCTAGCACAGACAGGGGTATGATGGCAGTAAACTCTTGGTTACCCAGGTCATAGATTAAGGATGGCACCGACACAGAGAGCGCTGAGCAGGGTGGCACAGCCAGGTACAGAGCCCTGCAAATGATGCAGCACTGCTTCTGAGGAGCAGCCTGCACCCAGCAGTAGTTAAACCATATTTGAGTGACGTTCATAAACCCTGGCCCCGTGGGCATTCTGCACAAACCCACGTTATGTGTCTTTTTGCTCTGCTTCCTCTTCCCCCTGTCATCACAAATGTGTTCCAGTCCCCACAGCACCTCAGATAACAGCAAACTGACTTTACATGCGTAAACATAAGCAGATAAAGTCTTACACAGTGGAGTACTGCACCTAGCCAGTAAAAAAAGAAATTAACAACTCTTTATGTTTTATAAACAAGCATGTATTTGTTGCAAAAAGCAAGTTTTCTGCAAGATGCCCAACGACAAAACAAATAGCGAACATCTTTATTAAAAGGCCTGCTTCCCCTGAAGCCATCATTTAACATGTTAGCCATGAGAAGTCTTAATCATTCAAGGAACTACTGCAGTGTATCTGTTAGAGGCAGATAAGGTTCTGGATAAAAGAGATAAGGGCATGATAATCCTGAACTACAAGTCTGCCAGCAGTCAAAAAACCAATCATTCACGCCAGAACGATGGAGAGAATATTTTAGGGATGTCTGAGGCTGACAAATACATCTCCTGCTCACAGATACAGGCACATGCCTTCTCGCAGACAGGCTGGAGAGCTGGCAGGGCTTCCTGACAGTATTGGCTTCCCAGCATATTATGCGAAGGAAACTACATGGGATCAATTTTTCATTTTTTTTCTAAAGCAGCCTGAAGTTCAGCGTCATCATTCCTGTATCAGCTTCACGTCCACGTCTGTTGAGCTTGGAAACAACTGGCATTGCTCTCTCAACGCAGTAACTGCAACTGAAAAGTTGTTGTCATTGTCCTGCCGGGGAAGGGAAATATTCTAGTTCTTGGACTTTTTTTATATGAGGCTCTATTTAAAGATGAACTTCCATGGGTCATTTGTCACACGCACAACAAGAGGAATAAAGTACTGCACTGCATGTGCAAAGAACAGTAAATGTAGTACCACAGCTGATTTTGGTTTTAATGTTCTACCTGGATTCTTGATGTGAGCTTGTGCTCAAAAATAATGTACAGTGTCAACCAAAACCACACCAGAACGCTCAGCTTTCCAGAAGCTGTCCTGGAAAATCCCACATGTGGGGAAGGAAGAGAGAGCAGAAACAGCACATACAGATGTCCATGCAGGCTGATGCTATGGAGATGTCCCTGCCTGGGACAGACAAGAGCCCTGGTGAGGAACAGGGTGTTTTGAGAAGTGCCCTGATGACAAAAAGCACAGCACCAAGTTGACCAGAGCCGACCAGCCTGTCCAGCACACACCTCCAAGGAGGTCCATGTCCCCCAGTAGGGAAATACTCTGCAAAAAGGAGCTAGAGACCAACAGGGCTTTTGACAATCTATCAGCTCTGCTGTGGTAATGTACATCACACAGTATATAGAAAAGTAAAATACTTAAGGCCCTTCAATCACAGAACTACAGTGGTAACACAGATACTGAACTGACCTCAGACTGCTCTGCTGAGTGTCTTTGAAAAAGGTACTTTCCTCTGTTTCATCTTCTCTTGCAGGACGAACAATCTTTAATTTAAAACTTTCTATTCCCTTTGGACTTCCAAAATTCCCCTCGAAAGTCTACAGAGCATCACTAGGAAAAACACCCACAGGACCTGGGAGCCTACAACCCCCAGACAAGGCTTTACTGTAAATGGGACCATTTGGAAATTACACAGTGACACCACTTGACTCTTCTGGCTGCAGCTGGCACCACGCTCCTAGTCACTGTCAAGAGGGAGTGATGACACAACAGATTGACACCTTCTCACTCTCTGGACAAAATTCCACCGCTGAAGAGGTTTCTGGAGACTCTTATACGTTCTGTACTGGAGTCAGCATGGGACCCTGCAAGGCCAGTGGGTACTTGCCAGCAAGAACAGTGACTCTGCACAATAAAATGTATAGGCATTCAAATCAAAAGCCAAAAGACTCCTCCAACATCCCCCTGAAAGGGCTATGGCAGGGCAAACGTAACATCTCCTTTCTCTCAGCTTTCTTCACCATGTTTAATGCCTTAAACCAAGCCCAGGCAGCGCTGCGGGCTGCGGTGGTGGCAGCTGTGCCACAGCAGTGCTGACAAGCCCGACACTCAGTCTTCCTATTTTGTCAGTTATAACAGACACCCACTTGTCCACCATATGACAGCATAGGTTACAGCAGGGGAGAAAAACAGATTTGGCTCAAAAGTATCTTTAGAATGATTCAAAACGTTGTGGCTGTGGAAAAAAACCCCAAACAAACCCAAACACCTCTGATCCGAGACACCAAGACAACGTCCCATTGCCAGTACTTGAGAGGATCACTTTTTCCCCTAAACTTTGACAAATATCACCAGATTGCCTGGACCCTGACTTCTTCTGCTCTCTACTAAACCCAAAATAAGAACTAACATTTAAAAATCAAGCCAAGATCATTAGTGTACACTTAGAAGTAATCAGCACACAACCGAGCCAGATGCACATTATGCTATTCCTTATCAGCAAGTAAAGAGATTCCTGCAGCAGTAATTAGAAATAATTAAAGCCGCTCCAAAAACTTATGCTACTTCAGCAGGCTGGAAATTCCAAAATGAGATGGATTTTTAAGAAGTTACGTAATCAAAACAAGGATTTTTTTTTCATTTTTTCCTTTTTATATGTGCCTAACGAGGCACTAAAACCTGCGATCCAAACCGCAAGTAACACAAGTGAACAAGTGACTCCTTTATGCTCCATTCTGAAAATAAAGGGGGAAGTGAACACTGAAATGTGGAAGTGGATCTCGTGTGATCTGGCAGAAAAATAAAAAAAGGCTCTCCGCAGCAGGGAAGTGTCCACCTTCTCAGTTCTGCTTCCAGATCTGAAAGGCGCCTCGGCCCTTCTAAAATAACCCTTGTTCCTCGCTATCGCAGTCGGAGATCAGTGCACGCCACTTCCAAATGCTGACCTCCTGCTGGGCAGACACGTTCACCTCGACCCAGACAGCCACGCATCTGCTCTAACCATGCTCCAAACTGGCCAGACGTAAGCCAGCTCCAACTGGAAGGCCAAAATAACTTTCAGTCTAACAACAAAGTAGAGACGGATATAGCCATGCCGCGCGGCGGGGCTTCATAGCTCAGGCTTAGCGCTGTATGGACATGCCGCCATCTCTTCCAGGCTGGGCTGGCTCACGGCGTGGGCATCCAAGCCCTTCCACCCATCCCATGGGCAGGCTGGAAGGCAACAGGAACCAAGGGTTTAAATACGGCTTCAAGTGAAAGGACAGTAGGTGTCCAAGTCTCATGCGGTAACAGTGCCCAGCTCCATCCTGGATCTGGCGATACCGCGGCTCTCCGCGGGACTGTGCAGATTCATTTCGTGCTAACAGAGGGAACTCTCTCACTGTTTGCTGGGGTACTACAGTTCAGACACCACAGATTCTCATGCACTGCAAATTGCTGCTGCAATTCCAACAGCAACAGCATCTGGGACTCGAGGCTAAACTCTTTTTTTTTCTATCCTGCTGTGCAAATTTAAGACCGGCTTTCCTTTTCAAATCTGGAGCTTAAAGTTAAAGGGCATATTGTGCAAAATAATCCTGGAAAATCTGCCTTCTTTAGGTGATGGAAATGTTTCTGTTTCAGAGATGTTTGTTTAAAAGGCTCAATAAGTAGTAGTAGATGTTAGTATTTGTGCTTGGGTAACTTTTAAAGAGATATACAGAGCACACAAACACCACATCAGGACTCCTGTAAATACGACAACCAAAGGCAGTGAAGTGCACTTCATTTTTGCATTCAGCTCCAGTCAGTAAAAACTAAGCTGAGTCTGAGTACAGTGCAAAGCTGCTGTTCCCAATACACTAATCCAGGGGAAACACCTGCTGCAGTTCTTAAAACTCTACCCCAACTTCCCTCCTGGACTTGAGCTAAACATTCCCCTTGAAGATTCAGCTCTGCTGCTGAAAGAGGCTTAACTTTCTCTACAGACTTTGAAATAAGATTCCCAGGAGATATGACAGTCTCTTGGCTGGTGCCCTGAGTCCAGGTCAAGCAAACTTTCAACTGCAGTGCTAGGAGAGCTGAACGAGCAGCCTCCGTGGCCATCAGTCCAGAGACAAGCCTGGGAAACAGCAGTAATGGGTACCAGAAAGCTTACTGGGAGGTAGAAGGAAAGCCAGCAGCTTTCCCTGGGTGGGGCAGGGAGGGAACGCTGTAAGCAGGTCTCACAAAGGATACAAAGGTTTCTGTCAAACATTGCCATTCGTTATGTAAAATTAATCTCCAGAAAACTGAGCTGAGCTCATCACCTGTTCCACACCCTAATCCAGCTGCTGAAAGCGCTGATGTAGCACTGACGAATCCCTGGAAATTTATGTTAAGAGATGGAGCTGGAGTCTTTGATTCTCCACGGGCACTGACAGGAAGCATTTCCAGAGTATTTTGCCTGGAGAAAAGCTATGCAAACTCTTGTCTTCTAATCTGCATGGAAGACTGGGAATGACTTGCTGAAAATTTGATACAATGCTCAATTAGTATCTATGGCTTCTTCTAATTCATCCAAATGCCAGGGTGAGCATTTCAGTACTGCACACTAACAGCCAAATGTTTGTGCTCCTCTTTAACCGACACTCCAAGCTGGGTCATTTCACTTACAGAGCACTTGATTGAAGTTCAGCGAAGGCGAGAATAAGATCTTTACATTTTATCTGCACTTAAAAAACCTCTTTCAACTAGATTCTCTTCTAAAATTCATTATTATCTACTTCATATTATATAATTGATAATATTGGCCTCATGTACCTTGACTCCATCCAGAACAGCTTTTATGACACCCTTCACTGTTGTCACCATCTCCTTGTCTTCTGAATTCACACCTTCCAGCATCACTTGATCAGACCAGCGGATTAGGTTGGCCAGACTCTGGTACACGCGGCTATAGCAGGACGAGATGGCAGAGCTGGATGGCAAGAGAGGAAAGCGTTGAGGAAAAAAAAAATAAAATGAAATTATGGAGATATCATCCAATGTTGTGAGCGTGCTTGATTTAAAGTGCATTTCACACTGGTAAAAGTGCGATTGTTCCCCTTCTCTCTCTGACATTCAGAATTTGTGTTTAGCCAGTGACAAAGGACGGGTTTCTCCTCTGCTGCAGTGGCTCTCCCGTTGTCCAGCACCAAATGTGATGACAGTACAACCAACAGTTCACTCTCAGTTAACGGAATGACTTATCTGGGCTGCAGGTTAACACAGCCATGCTAAAAAGAATGTGCTTTCCATTCTAATTTACAGCTCTGTCCTATGCCTTAACTTCAAAGGTAAATATTTAAGTCCTGTATTTAAGTCTAAGTTATATTATTTCAGTATTATTTATGATTTCCCTCTTCCTTATTAACTCTCCCCAAAAAATGTCTTGGATAATTGAGAGCTGACTCTATTCATTCCTTTACAAATCATTTCCTCACTGTTTATAATGCCTGCAAACAAGTAATTAAAAGCTGCCTCTTTACAGAAATTGAGCTGAATGAATTTTAGGTTTGGAAGAGGAAGGGTGTTGCTTTGTTTTGTTTTTAATAAGAAACAGAATCGAAGCTATTGTTCTGAAGGGGAAAGAAAAAAAAAAAAGGAGAATTTTGGAAGGATGACAACTCTAAATAAAAGTTAACTGTAACAACAGTTAATTTTGCTCACAGGCATTTTCCTGGCGGTTCTGAAAACACTGACTTCATTACTAAACAAGGTGTGTTAACAGTACTGCTGATGGCAACGCTTCAACGGTTCTTTGTAAACTTAAATCAATTTTAAACTGCATCAAAAACCATCAACAGATAAGAGAAGGTGCCATCTCGCAACCATTACTGATACAGAAGTTCCAAATCTCCCCATTTCGCTTTGGTATCCATTTTACACTGGCTTAACTCCAGCAATTTCGTTATCTGTGCAAAGAGAATCAAGCCCACGAGCTACAATGAGATTCTTTAGGTGAATGAGGTTTGCACGACAGGGGAAAGAGCTATTGTCAAGTTACAACCAGGGGATACAAACAACAGCAAGTACTTTTTTGTTCGGTTGTTGTTTTGTTTTGGTTTGGTTTTTATTTTATTTAAAGCACACTGCTTGCCATTTGTTCTCATTTCAAATGAAATTAGCTTGGTAGGAGATATTTCCTAAATAAGGCCCTCCCCCATCTCTTTCTAAGGCTTTGATTTCTTTGCCATTAATCTTCAGTCCGCTTCCTTCTAAGGAGGCAGTAATTGAAAGCCCATTTTGTGCTAGATTTAATTATTTTTTTCCTTGATGCAAATGATTCCCTTAAAGCAAAAAGAAGTCCAACAATAATTGTAGGGCTTCCTTCCACACTGAAGCAAATCTTGCTCACTTTTCTTGAGGGGGATTTGCTATCAAAATCACCCCTTTGTGCCCTTCCACAACTCAAAAGCAATAAAGTGTAGGCACGAAAGGACGTGGCTTTTTGAGAATGCCAGATCTCCTTTTTTTTTTTTTCTGTGAGGCTAAATGAGGCAAAACATAGATAAAGGATCTGTGCTGTAAAACATACCATTTCCAGAGAGACTTATCACTGTGTAGAGGACTCCACTGAATACTGACTATGAAAATTCTGCTTCTGTGGGGAAATAGGGGTATCCAACTGTTGAGGTTGCGTTAGCTCACTACTAAGAGAAAGGGTATAAGGAATCTGAAGAATAAAACTGTCTGAAATACTGCTGCTGAAGACCACTTAGTTATATTTCCAAATATATTCTTGGAAGGAAAGATCACCCAGAGAACACCCAGTGGATACACAAATCAAAGCGAACAACTATAAAGATGACATGTTCTATCCTAAAGATGTTTGCTGTCATTTTACATGTTCTCTCGGCATAAGGGGAAAGTTCATTCTTCCTTTTAGTAAGTGAAAGCAGGTGCTTGTCAGGAATTTAATGGCTGTGGGAAACCTGATAGCAACTGAAGAAACTTTTGTGCCTGTATCCAGAAGCCTGATGAATATTCCCATTCTAACACCTTTTGCTCTTTGTAGTTCTACAGATCTGATCTAATTGTGTTTGGCCGTAGCTCTGAGATTCACCCACTGCCTCCTTCATTTTGTACAGTCCGATACAACCCTGGCCTATGCATTAGGGCCAAACACAAAATATTGGTTTGTAATGAACATAAACTATCTGTTTGAAAAATATTTGGCACCCTACTGCTGTCTTAACCAAGCTATAAACCTTTCTTGCACCACAGCTCAAATAAGCATCTTGAAACAAAAATTGAGATACTCAATGGAAAACAAGTAGAATCAGCAAAAACTGTGCAGGATTTCAGGAATCAAACACCTGCATTTCCCTGCCTAGTTTTGTGCTTTTCTCTGTCTGGGCTAATTTTGGTCATGCTGTATTAATTCAATAATATTTGCTTGCTTTGTCTAAATCAATTGCTCCAGCATCTACGGGATGAACAGCGGCTGTATCTCTATGGCTTGAGAACTCCACAAATTCTTACAATCCATACTGAGCTTTGCTTTGCTGAATTTCTACTTCTTTTCTGGCTTCAAAGCCACTGCCTAATGGGTTAAAACTTATTATACATAATCTGTTAAAACATAAAACAAATAATCTGTTAAGAGAGCACGGGAATGAACTTGGACTGGTTAATCTACTGAAGTACATCTGTTTACTTTGTTCTGTATCTGATCCAGTAAAGTAAAAAAAAAGCAGCTAAGAGTGCAGGCTCAGACTTCTCTAACATCAGAGTGGATAAACTGAACACAAAAAGGGATTACTCTGAAGATAAACTCCTTTTCAGGTAAAAGCTCTTGGATTTGTTAGCTTTTAGGATACTGTCGTGGACTGCAGAAACAGTACAGAGTCTGCTAAGAATCAGCCCTTCCTCCTCTCTGGAACCATCCTGATTTGTTTTATCTTTCTGCAGCACGGGCTCCTTCGCAGCTGGGAATCTGCTTTTAAATTATGTTTGAAAACTATCACATAATTAGTAAAAATAGCAGTCACTTTATTAGCCACTGCAGCATTTCCTGTCTCCTGCATGATGTCATTCTTCAGGAGAGAAGCTGGGATCCTGCTGGTCTGTCCGAGTTCCAAAACCCCAGAAGGAACCTTACCTTTGCTGGATGCGTGGATCGGTTTGCACCAAGGGTAGGATGGCTTCCAGTACTTTACTTGCTGAGCCTGGCAGCATCTCCAACACTTTGTTATCAATTGCCATTTTGTCCACAATAGTCTTAAAGTAGCGCAATGCGCTGACGACCTCCTTCTCCTTCTCCTCTAGCCATGACACATTCTGAAGAGGAGGGAAAAAGGAGAGAGATGTTAAAACCTCAGGATATTTAAGGGTAAGGTTACTTTAACTTACTTGAAGTTTGGCAGCATTGAATGAGGTACATTCCATGAGGACTGGAGAAAACCCCTTCTGCCACCAACACTTTTAAATTGAATTACTACTCTTTTAAAACTTCAAAATTGCACACAGACTTTAACTTTCTGAATTACATGTATTCCAAACTGAAAGCTAATCTTGATCAGTTATTAAGATTAACACTAACTGATGATGTGAAGGGCACTGCTTTGAAGCCAGTCTGGGAGGGTGAAGGAAAAAAAATATACTAAGTGCAGATAGTAATGATAATGCAAGAAAGGAAGCAACAACCACTGGTTTAGATAGAGTTCCCCTTCTGATGAGATCAAAATCCTTTTACCTTGAGCACATCTCACTGTCAAAAGGCCTTTACAATCAGTAAAAGCAGTGGATCAGCCAAAGGAAAAGAGAAAACCAAATCACAATCAGAAAAACTTCCAAACTTCAGAATGATCCAAACAAGATGCTTCCATTTTTGCCCCTGTCCCTGATAGTTTCAATGGCATATGTGAATTATTCTGAATAATTCTGCTGGCTTCCATATCCATACTTCCCAAGTGGGCTACAGTCTTGTCTCTCCGTTCACAGATAAAAACCTCCTTTCTGATCAGATTCCAACTTAAGCCATTTTGTGATGCTGCTGGAGCAAGGGAACTCACACACTTCCCATGGGGACGGACTGTGAAATTTAAGTTCTAGCCTCGGTGAATGAATGTTGCAGAAGGGAACAACTCCCTGGAACGAAGCTGAGTTGCGGTCACCAACTTCCGTGCCACCACCAACACTAGAGGAGGAAACTCAGAAGTGATTCATGATATCTTAACGTCATTCTGGAAAGGGATATTGTTAAAAAGTTTACCAGAGTATGCCTGGAGGACTTTTAATGCCACAAGTCGTTCCTAAGTGAGATTTAAATTAACTACTGAACACTGCTAGAAAAGGAGCAGAGAGCTCAGCAGAATAATCATCCATCATCTCCTCAGTAAGTTCACCTTCAAGAATTAATGACCTACAGACTTGTGTGCTCCCCATACTCTTGTCAGCTGTTACACCGCTGCTTTTCTGCTAAATCAGACCCACAGTCCAGAAACAAGGTTTCAGGAAGAACAATTTATAGGTAGCACTGGTTAGTAATTTGGGGCCAGTTGCATAAAAGGATTAGAGTCCCAAGCTCCAGCTAGCTCCAACTTTAGAAGTCCAAGTCCCGATCCAAGATCTGCAAACCACCCTGTCATTTGCCATCTCATCTGGGAAGTGCCCAGACTCTGCCTCTGCTTCCACTTCCGACAATATTGCTTGCCAGGCACCTCAAGTCCCGATCTGCAGCTCACAGCCACCCCAAACTCCCTTGCTGGGGAACATCCTGGCAACTCACCGGTATCAAAAATGACATTTCCCATTGTTCAGGCATGTGTCCTCACCACCGTGCAGTTTATTCCAGGATATGGAGAGGCTCAGTCCCTCCCACGAAAGTTCTGCGCTTCGTTTGAAACGCTCGAGACCATTTCAGGGATGAGAGAGCCCGCACATTCCCCGAGCACGACTACGGCCCAGTGGTCAGAGCTCTCAAACAGAAGTGAAAAAAAATGTGGACTGCAGTTCCTGCTGTGATGGCTGTTTATGTGTTTCATTCAACAACTGTTTCCTGTAGAAAGGCTTGTGACTTAATAGCTTAAACACTCTCCTGGCGCATAGGAGGGACGGGCTTGACTTGAGAGTTCAGGGCTGAGGATGGCAAGTGGAAACACAAATCCCTCTGCTGAGCACATCAAGGCAGGCAAATCCAGCCACCGGACACCGGCTGGGACACAGCCCTTTCTTTTGGCAACGTCCCTGCTAGCTCTTTGGGTGACGTTCCCTGAGAGTACTTTTGATGAATCCCCTTCTGAAGTCCAAAGGTATCCCGGGTACGTGTGTGTAAGCGCGCACGCAAACCCACACAAAGAAAAGCCTGGACATCCTACACGGGATTGCAGGGTCTGCTACTGAGCTCAGGTGCATAAATGTCAGTTGATGTCACAAGGCTGAAGTTTCAGTGCTTTACTCACCAAGAAAAACAGCAATAAATCTAGAGAAAGGAGGAATAACCTGGTGGGATGGAGGGAGATTCCAGTGTCTGCATCTCACGAGACTAATGACACTGAGTTTTTCCACAAAATGTTTTAGTGTGTCCCTAAAGCCAGGGGAAACACACAGTGGGACACCTCTGGTCTGGCAGAGAGGACTGAACTCACTCCCATTCAATTTCTCAGTTGACTTGAAGTTGCCCCAGCAGTTTCCTTGCCCCAGATTGGTAACTGTGGGAGCTGCTAAAGCAGCAGGATTACTTGATGCACCCATCTCCCTTTTGGGTGTTAAATGAGATAAACTTAACATTCAGGCAGAACAGCATCTCTTCTCCACTCCCCTGCCTGCCTGACACATAGAGATATTTTTGCATGGTATTTGAAGTTTTCCTTTGAGTAATTGTTCCAAATGCATCAAGTATGAGGTACAGCTGACCCAGAAAGGGTTACAGGGAGCTGTACAGAACACACCCAATTACAAAAGCTGGAACACTCTTTTTTTCCCTGCATTTTGGCAGTGAAAAACCTATTATAACTTTGCATGCAGTGTTGAAGGACACTACTGTTCCTACAATCTGCTGTATGATAAGAATCAAAGACAGAGTCCAGGGCACAAAAGGACGCTCTGAAAAAACTTCCCCCTATGTTGCCCACGTCGAGGTATAAAGGGGAAGAGGAGAAGATGTCTGCATGGATTGAGCATAACCTTCAGGTTACACTTAGTGATTTTACAGTAATTTTTGGTATTGCTATTTCTGCTCTACAGTGATTATCTACTTCAGGCGTATAAAAATAGCATCTTAAGTACTTAAGAAGGAGGAAAGGATGATATTTGCTTTATCAAGTGTGTCTTCTGACAGAAAATCACCTGTTTGTCAACTGATGTCTGTATTCCAGTGAGGGAACCTGGCGACAATCCAGGCATATCTTCTTCCCCACTGCCTCCACACAAAGAAAATGAGCTGACTACATCCAACTAATTGATTAGTTGGATAGTAGCTATTAGAATAGATAAGGAATGAGCCATAAACCAACAATATTTCACAGTATAAAAATGTATACAGCTTAAATAATCATGTACAGTAATAAAAACTATTGCAAGTGTTTTGTTCTCCAATAAAAAAATCCCCATTGGTACATAAAAAAGGGGTTTCCATGTTCAGCATGCCTTAGCAGTAAACGCTTTTGCAGTGTTTTTTAGAGGGAGGGGAAGGAAAGGGAAAAGGGAAAAAGGGAAAAGGGAAGGATAAGAAAGAAAGAAAGAAAGAAAGAAAGAAAGAAAGAAAGAAAGAAAGAAAGAAAGAAAGAAAGAAAGAAAGAAAGAAAGAGAGAAGCAAAATCTTCTATTATGATTAATTTTCTAATATATATTTGCTACAGAATAGCATTTTCAAAAGGGCTCTTTGCTTTCTAATTTACTGAATTTCTGGTCACATCTCAACTTCAAGGAAGACCTCTAAATTATCTCAATGCACCATCCTGAAACGTCGTTGGAATGAAAAGCTTTCAAGGGCTACTCTCAAGATTATTTTTTCTTATTTATTTTTTACTAGCAGTCAGCAATGCAAGCTGCTTGGCTCCCTAGAAAACATATCCATAGCCTCATGGGGAAAAAAAGTCTACAGCCTGAGAAATAAAAGCTTGATCATCTGCCACCCAATGGTGCAGAATAGGGGTAGAAAGCCCTGCAGTGACTTCTCTAGATGTTAAACTCATCACACAGCATCAAATCACTGGTTTTGGCTGACTGCTCTCAGTAACACCACACAATCCTCAGCAGAGATCATCTGAAAAAGTTTATGTGTCTGGCGCTGCACCTTGGATGAGACTTTCCACACCAACTGGGAAAGATTCTGAATTATCATAAATAACCTCAACTGTTCTTAACTTTTGGCTTAGATTTATACTTGAAAACTGACTGCAACAGTATTGTCAGAGATAGTCTCCAGCCTACATAATCAGGTCACAACAGCAGAGGAGATAACACCGTGACAGGTTTGGGATGGGAAGGAGTGGTGATGTCAGCTCTTAGAGGACGTGGAGTACGTAGGGTCTGAGAAATGGTGTGCTGGAGTCAGCAGCTGCTTGAACACATCTGTTTGACTCTCCCTGCTGATGTCATCAGAGATTGAGCACATCTTTGGTCCAGCTTCAATGATCTGCTCGCCTGGGTTTTTAAAAGGATCACACCCCAAACCCAGGCAGTGATTTGGAAGCTGCAAACATAACTACAGGGTGTGCATGTGGGGAGGATGTGTCAGGCCATACATTACATTCCATAATGAGATATTTAAATGCTTATGGCAGGAGGTCTCACCGGGCTCTCCAAAGAGAAGTACATGCCTTGGCTGTTCTCATTTTATGCTACACAGCACAGTTTACAACTAACCGTGAGGATCCCTGAAAAATCTGCAGAGGACAAAGTCACGCACCAGACTTTGATAAACTGAGCACCAGCAAGCTAGAAACCAGCAAGACTAACAACATGTCCTTCATTTGCTTACTTTGTTCGCTGACTTCTCTGGTGTTTTCACTGTCAGGTCAGCTTGTTTCCCTTTCTTTGAAGGAGTTCTCTTTATTTTTGGTGAATGAAACTTGCCCTTCAACTTCATAGTGAACGAGGAGAGATGGGAACGCTCAGAATCTAGAAAGACAGAAATGCATTACCGGGTTAGGGTAAATTTTTTGAAACCAGGGATATTGTGTAACATTATTATCTGGAAAACCAGCCTATGAAAGACATTGCAACCATGTAAATTTATTGAGTGGAACAGGATAAAAAAGAAATAAATTGTGGCTCTCTATTATGTTTCCAACCACAATATCACCATCATTTCCTGCTTCCCCTCGGAGGCAGCAACATTGCAGTGCAAAGGCAGGAACAGTGGGATTGCTGCTGCTTGGTGACTTGGAGAGAAAAGAAAAGCACCTCTCTGAAAAGCACTTATCTGCAGCAGATCCCAAAGCACTTTACAAAGGAGGTAATCATCATCCCTCTCATGCAGATGAGCAACTGAGTCCAGAGGATGAAGTGACTTGTTCAGAGAGCACTGGCAGAGCAGAGCTGCTGCCCCTGGCTTGGCTGGGGATCAGCAGCCAGGGTTCTGCCCAGGACGTGGGACTGGCAGCTGCTTCACGAAAGGAAAACGCAGTTCTGCATAATGCCCTTCCCAGGCTGCTGACCTCTACCCACTTGGTAGCACCGCCTTTGAACGTGGCTCCGTGGATAAGCTAAACACAAGTGCCAGTCCTTGTCATCTGCAATGGATTTCGCTTCAAAGGTACCAGAAAAAAAAACCCAGAAAACAGAGGAACTGCTTCAACACCGGGGCACTGAAGCAGTAATTAAGGAGCTTAATTACAGAATAGCTCAACCCTTTTAAAAATTGTGTTTTCATCATTTTCTGACTATCTAAAAGCAGAAGTCGCAGAGCTTTGCTATCCTACCACACGCAGACTTACCACTGAAATTTATTTTTATCTGTTTAGCCGCAAAGCTCAATAAAATTAAGCTGCCTCGTAGAGAGCAATTTATAATGTATTTTGAGCAGAGAGCACTTTAATAAATGAAGGCCTGAATCGCTCTCTAGTGACCCAGATAATTCAGCAGAAGACATCAGACTCGTCTTTAACTGCCTCACCAAGAACAGTAAGCAGTTTCGCTGCAAGTTTGATTTTTCTTTTAGCTTATTTGGGAATGGAGAGCGCTGGCTGTAATGAGTCAGCCCGGCAGAGCCCCGCTCGTGCTGGGCTGCAGCACCTTGTTAGCATGCAGATGGTGAGCAGAAAAGCCTGCTGAGTCAAATCCAGCACCCAGAAGCTAAATATCACGCTGCAGCGCAAACACCGCTCCTCGCACTCAGAAATTACCTAACCACAACTCGAGGGAAGGAACCCGTGCTTGCCTCCCCCTAAGGCTTGTCTCTTTTTAAACTCGGCTTCCTGGTAGCCTGTTCAAACCTTGCTATTAATACCTCTGCCTCAGCCAGAACTCCTCTGTTAGTTATGTCCCCTAGATCAAAATTGTGCAGGCATCCTATTAATGGAAGCTGTATCAGCACTGATTCCAAGCCAGTCTGGCTGCAGATCTGCTCTCCCTTTACAGGAATAAATGTTTTTCAAAGTTTTCTTTGTATCTGTTTAAGGCCCTGAGAAGGGAGGCACTAAAATCCTTGATCACTGCAGATAAATGCAGACGTATCAGTTGGCCTCCGAAGAATCGCTCACAGCAGCTGGCACCCTAACTTAGCAACAATTTACGTCATTGCTTTACATCCCCAAGGGGATCTCCAAACCTTTAAACCCTCTCCGGCTCCACGGGGTGCTGAAGGTCACCACTGAAAAGAGTTCCTGGCTGCCCTGATAGTCCTCTTGCGCTCGCCTTCAAAAACTACTTGGTATTTAATTTGATGGCCACATGAGAATTGCTGTACGTGCACACGTACACACGCTTGCCAAGAGAAGCCACGGCTCTGAAGTGATTTTTCAAGAAGTGGCAAACAATTAGAATAATTAATCCGCAGAGAAGTAACGGCAGCAGTTCACAAATCGCGCCCGGCTCCTCCACGGGCTACAATGAGATCCCAGCTGCTGGGCTGAGTAAGAAAACGTTCAATACCTACAAAACCACTGGTTGCTTATGGTGGTGATCCTGCCTTGTAGGGACAAGAAATTTGGGAGAAAGATTTAATCAGACTATAATTTCCTTTTCTCCTTCCCACCAGGCATCTCTACCCATCTTTACGGGGCGAGCACACGACTGGCCAAACCAACGGGTGCATGTGGTCAGGAACCTCCAAAAGGTGATGTCAGCAGAGAAAGTTTCTCTTCTGCTGACAGCAGATCCCCTTCCCCACCGCCAGCCTAACCACTGCCCTTCGCTCTCCACCCTTCTGTCACACCAAACCCTGAATCATTTGCACACCAGGCTCCGAGGGGACGCAGACCTACAGAGCGAGGACAGGAACAAGTGGCTGGAGCAGAATGGGAACTTCTCAAAATAGTGCTAATGAAGTAAACCAGCTGACGTTTGCAAAAATAATAACTGTTGTTGCCTGAGCTGCTCTGCTAAGCCTTGCTTTGAATATCACAAATTAACGCAGCTTTTTTACTACCACCTCTTTCCATCCAAAACAAGCATTTTCCAGATCTCAGCCGCTCATAAAGTTTCTGATGCGTTTGCAGTTAAACAAACGAGTCACGGAACAACATTCTCTTACACTCAGTTACACTTAGCACTTAAAATAGCACTTTTCTTGCTTCAAGCACATTATAAACACACCTTTCTCATCCTTAAACAGTTGGGTCTTAACCTCAGTCTGCAGATGGGAAGCAGGCACAAAGGTGAAGCAATTTGTCTAAACAAAGCAGGGGGGGGGGTCAGTGACTCCAGTACATCTCCATCAAACTGCAGGCCCCAGTCCCTCTCCCCATATTCATCGATCAAGCGGTGGAGCTGCTGTGGTGATATTCAGTGAATGCCACCAGACAGTATTTGGCACGATGGGCTTTATAGTTTTCAAGCAGATGCATCGTTCGGGCGTTCTAAACAGAATTTGCATTTCAATGACTCTGGATGAAGTGGTGTAACAGAGAAGTTGCACTTAAACAGGAAGGTGTTCTGGCTCGAAGGGCTAAGTTACCTCAGCTTGTACAGATGAAGACCGAAACTCTCCTGCAAAAAGCACAGCTGAGAAAGACTTCCTAGACTGCTTACCATCAAACTGGTCTGCTTTGAGAAAGTAACTTTCTTTACACTGTATCCTAATTTAAATATCTAACATGTCCTACGTCCACCCACTTTAAAAGTTCAAACAGCACAGCACAGCTTTACAGATCAAACCATTTGATAACATCGAGAGAGAAGCAGAAAACAGGGCCATGGCAGTGCTCAAACCACTTCTCCTTGTCCCTCTGCTCCTTCCTGCCTGTCTCCGGCAACCAAACCCCTTAATGCAGCATTGATGTTGTTCTGAGCTTGGTAGTCTGCCCGCTGGAAACGGTTCTATCGTATTACCCTTGCCTCTTCTCGATGAATAACTGGCAGTGTTTAACTGGAGGCTCAGCACCGACTTTCTCAACTTCTCTTTCTCTTTTCTGGTGCATGGGAGGAGGGCACCCTGCACTGACTTCTGTGCAGTGTCCAAATATTTATAAGATGAATGGGAAAAGGCAGGGTAATAAACGTGGAGTGATTTTGACTGGAAGGGGGGGAAAAAAATACTGTTGTATCAAAGTGTTTCTTTCTCAAAGGAACCACTGACTTTCCATCCCCTCGTATTTCATCTGTCTGGATGCTCTGCTCCTGCATACAACTGGAAAAAAAAACAACCCTTCATAATCATTTTACTATGGATTCGAGTTTCTTGATCTCTGACTGGAAGTTTTAATACGTCACTCGTTTCATTGCTAATTCCATCCCTGTATTAACGAGGCTCCCACTCCGTTGTGCTTGAACACGCTCCAGCTGTTGAGTCACGGCCCCGCTCAGCTCTCAGGCTCGTCTCCCCCCCAGCCGGCACGCGTCTGGGGTCCGACCACACACACAATGGGAGAAAGCTCACGTTACACGCCTGCTCCAAGCAGCCCCGCTGCCAGGAGTGGCCGGAGGGATTTTTCTGGCACCCCTCAAGCCCCCTCGGCTGAGCCATGGCCGGCTGGGAGCCGCTTTCTCCTCCGGCAGCTTCCACCAGCTCCAGCAAAGCGGAGCCGCCCACCAGTTCGCTGACAGAAAACTAAAACCGGTGAGGAAAGTGGTGCAGATTTTAAACGACAGAGGATTAAGAGGTACAAGGGAAGGCAGATAAATCAGCTTATGTGCTTGTGGGCAAAGAAACCAGGCTGCTTAGGAGAAAGGCGGCAAATCAAAGCCCCAGGTCCGCTGGCATCGCCAGAAGTGAAGCTGCAATAGGCGCACGCTGGTGAATTCCACCAACCTAACCCAGCAGCAAATTCTTCACGGTCAAAGTGAAGGTTCAGCCTTTTGCAGAGCTCGGTCCCAGCAGACCTTCCAGCTGCTGGGTCCTCCTCACCCGCTGTGTGGAACTGGCACATGGGGGGCTTCAGAGATGGGAAATAACCCCCCAGCTGCCTCCGGACCCTCTGGTTCTGTTTTTGTCACCGCGGCACAGCTCAATGGCAGGCAGGCTCCAAGCAGCAGGGATGGGCAATTGTTCAACTTGTCTAGTGCTTCCAACATACTAAACAACCTGAAAATAGACTTGGTTTGGGGTTTTTTTAAATAAAAAAATATCCCAACTTCAGAATACAGTATCTTTTCTTTCCTTCCCCTGAAAACCTAAACCCTCCATCTTCTCTCGCTCTGTATGTGCTCACACACCAAAACCCTGCAGCTTTAGAAGAGACAAAGCCTTAAAAAAGGGTTATAGTTCATTTTCCAGCTTGAACTGACTCTTGCTGCTTGTTAGAAAGAACAAATTGGAGTCGAAAAATCTTATCCCACGAATGGTTCTCTTCTAAAAGGCCATTTGGGTCTCTGCTGGATGCACATATTTAAAAGCTATCAGATTAAAAATAACAGCAGACATCTCTCCCTCTGTCATAACGAAGCTATTGTGCACATTTTTAATCAACCGCTCCTGCCATTTATGCCACGAGTCCTTTGAAGGCAGAGGTGACTTATGTAATGAGTTACACAACGATGCCCATTAAAATGGCATTTGTTCCCTTGGGCTCAGCTCCATCATTTCTGGAAGACAAAAGGCAAGTTGCAAGGCTTCAGCTAAACCCTAGCTGACAGGGACTTTAAGAGTTCTGAAGCAAAAGGAAAACATAACGAACTACAGTTCAAAACGACCTCTCCGCTGAGGATTTCTGTTTGGTGCTGCGACGCAGGACCTAGAGAGAGGGGATGGGCTCCTCTAGCCCCAAATCTGCTGTCAGAAACTCAAGAGAACAGGCAATTCAGGACGGACAGGTGGGCACGTGAGAACTTCCTATGGTAATCACAAGTCACGGCACAAAGCACAGGTCTTTCGAGATTTTATCTGAATATTGCTAGAATTTCTAACTGTCTTGCCTTAAGGCAAAGGCCGTATCGACGACACACCTGAACGTACACAGACCTGGGGGGCCTTTGCCCTGGCTACAGCTTTTGGACTCTCCCGTAATGCAAACATTAAAATAACTGACAGGAAAAAAAAAAAGTCATAGAATAGTTTCGACTGGAAGAGGCCGTCAAGATCAGCAAGCCCAACCAAAATAACAGAGCCCGTGAGCTTTGCGGAACTGTCGCTCTAAGCTGAAATTCAAAGAGCCTCTCTCAACAGCCGAGTTCCTCCAGGGAAGGAGTGGCAGAGCCCACACAAGAGGCACGACTGGAAGCTCACCAGTGGGCTGTTGGCAACAGAAAGCTACCGAACGGGCACTGTCGAAAATCTCTTTTGATACTTTTCTGATGGAGGGCAACTCTGTCTGGTGAGAAGAAGCTCAAGCCTGCCCGTGTGTAGCTATGAGGACGGAGAGGAAGCACTAGGCTTTCAAGGAGGGCTGAGGAAAGAGATGAGGAGAACATCAGGTACGTTCTCTGCCTTTTCACTCCTGCAGCTCTCGCATTACTCAGCAAAGAGCCTTCTGCTGCATTTCACACCCTCTTTCTCCAGAGGTCCTGGGGATGTTTAGTAGTCTAATACGCAGCACTTGCGCGATGCTGCACGTTCTCAAAAGGATGAGCTGGGATCCTGGATACAGAAAAGACAGAATGTGACAGAACAGAATTAAAATATCCCTTTTAGACACATAAGCACATGACTGCTGCATCACACGGGCACTCCAGAAGCCTCAAACCCAACACTTCCATCTCCATCAATTTACTTTTCTCAACTTTGCTTCCGTCTCTGGGGACAATGGCAAAGAGAATTTATTCAGTAACGAACAAACAAAAAAAAGACCCAGTAGAGGATCCAGAAAGGAAAGAAAAAAAAACCCCAAACCCAAAAAAAAGGGAGGGTCTGGTGTCAATCAGGAAGTTTGCCCACCCTAACCTTTGTACCTTAGGTGGAGCTGTTTGTAAGCCGCTCCAAGTCCCTCTCCAGGGAATCCAATTGCTTGGAGAACTGCCAGGTTTTAGAGGAAAACGGTGGAGGAAGGGCAGTGGGAGAATCAAACAATCGCTCTTGAGAGCTAAAGAAACTTTTCCTTTAACATCACGTCACCATCGAAGCAGCCAGCTTTTCGGAGTGGAAAGACCGACTGCCCTTTTTCTTTTTTGGCAACGTTACAGTGAATGAGCATAAACCAGTGAGCATTAATGATGTGCAATGACAGCACACAAACTTCTCTGGAAAAGGGAGGCTCAGTTCCCTCTCAGCTGGCCAGGCAATGCTCACTGACTCACAGGCTTCATTATTTTTAATGCCACCCTCTGGGGCCTCCAGAGGAAGCAAACATTTTTATTTGTCGGAAAGCACATTTTTATTTTGAATTAATTTTTTCCTTTTTTTTTTTTTTTAACTTTTTCTTTCTGAGCAACCATGAATGAGGCGTCTTCAGCTGCAGCAACCTCATGTGGAAAGAGCTCACAGTGTTTGCAAGGGAACTGGGAGGCACAGAGGGCAACTTATCAATTCAGCCACGTCTCCTGACTGCAGTGGAAAGGATTGGGTCAGTCAACAACATTCATTTTACGGTGCATTAGGACCACAGCTCTTCCTCCTTCCAGCTTCTTATTCGGAAGCAAATCTTCCACGTTGTGATGAAGATGCACCAGAGCGAGCAGCAAGTTCAGAGCAGCTGACCAGGTTCCCTCTTAGTCCTCTTTTAGCCTGAAGTGTTTCAGAAGAGAGAAATCACCTTGCACAGATACAAACCAGGAATCCTTTAGCTCCTGAAAACCGAATGATTTACAGGAGAGAAAAAAAACAAGGCAAAAAGCAAAACTGTTCAATTAATTGAACAAGGAGGGATTTAAGGGAGTAGAATTTTGCTACCCAAGTTCAGTATTCTCCAACACACCAAGCTCTGACACTTCTTTTCCAAAACTGTAATTTATTGATAAGCAGCAGACAGGACTTTTACTCTGCTTTATCTGAGAGAAAGCTGCTCCAGCAGACTGGTCCCATATCAACTCACAAGCAGAAATGCTGCTGTTTACCAAATCACTAGCAAACCTTTGTGAGGCATCTGGCGAGTCTCTGGTAATTTCCCATTTGAGTACTGATTTTGCACAGCCCTGCGAGCCCAAGAGAACTAATGGGATTACAACACTGGTAACATGACTCAAAACTCCCCCTGTGCCAGCAACACTAAAACAACAAGAGACTCAAGTCGCCTCCAACATCAACATGACCGCTGTGGTCCATGTTCACCCTGCTCTACACAAAAAACCCCACCGAGTTTCTTAACTAAACATTTCATTTTAAATGGAATAAAAATAATCCATCCATAAAGCACAGCCTCTGCATTCCTCCAGCAAACAGCCCTGAACACAGAAACTGGGACAGTTCCAAGGAAATACGGCGAATTTCCTTGTTCACCAAACATGACTTAATATGGGGTCCGTGGGCATCCCCACTTGTCTGGTGGCTTTTTGAGGATACAGTCATGACAGTGATTCAGACATCTAAAAATAAAGCCCTGCAGGCACAAGGGTGCGTGCACACTACCTGAGTCACTCCCGGCTGGAAGGGAGCACTTGAGCCAAAGCCAATTCATTTCATTCACCACTGCCATGGCCAAGCAGAAAGCCTTGTCACTGAGCCCCGCTTAAACTCTTTCCCCCCCCTCCTCTCATTTTACTCGAGGGCATTTAGACTCTCTCCACGCTGAAAAACCTTTGCTAGGTTTGGGTTTCAGTCGGAGGGCTGTCTGCTTTGAAACTCAGACCTGAAAGGTTGTAAGCCAATGTTGCTGTAGCTGTTTATCCATCTCCAAGGTGACAGAATGTCGTCACTAGCACTCTGCAGGACAGCCAGCAGAAACACAATAGTTTAGATGCTTTAGGGAAAAGCCTAATTGCTCACAACCTGCCTACAGGTTCAATAGCTGAAAAGGAAGGTTGTAAATGAGGGTCTTGACTTTGCATCTGTCTCACAGCACCAGTTTTGAACAGGAAAAACTCATCTCTCTTTCATCCTTGGAGAATAACCTCAGCTCTCATTCATTAGGTGATGGGAAAAAAAAGAGAAGTTGGCTTGGATCTCCCTGACACAATTTCCAGTTGCTTTGGACATTACTAATTATAGTCATCTTTATTTTTGACCTCTGATTACAGACTCTTTGCACATTCAGGCTGACTTGCAAAGCTAACCCCTCTTTTCTAGTAAGCTTGGGAGGAACCTTGCCCAAAAGCCACCGCCCACACTCCTCTGTGCTAAGCACAAGAAGTAAGATCAAAACATGGAAAGCATTTGCTTAAACATGCTTAATTTTATTTCCTTCTTTAGCAAGTATCATAGATGAAGGGCAACAGTCCAGGTGAGAGTGTGATGATGTAAGCTCCTTTCCACGCACGTTAAGAGATGAGCTCACTTCTCTGCGAGGAAGCCTCATTTCTCACTGTTCTGACTAGCACTGTGTCCTCAGGGCTCAGATGCTGAAAAGCAGATATTGGGTTTGGTAAGATTAAACATGTCTGCACAACTCCAGCGCACCACGCCGGGGGCTCACATCTCGGCAAGAGCAAGAGAAATGAATTTCACTATCTCCTAGAGAGGCATCGCAATGCCAGTGTCAACCTCCCCAATATTGCTTATTGGATGAAACAAGGGATCGCAGCAGGGCTGTGCAAATCCCACAACTGAAGTACTCAGCCCCTGCTGCCCCCAAAGGGACAGCTCTCTATCTTCACACAGGCAGACGAGCATCAGTGTAAAGTGATACAGCGGCACCAAAGGTGTGAAATTTCTGATGTAATCAGGTCAGAAGCTGCTTTTACCTTCTTGTTGTGCTGCTCACATAAAGGGTTAAGAAGCTGCAGGCCATATCCTCAATTCCATATCCTATTCTATACCTGATAGGATCTGCAAGCAAACCAGCAGTTTTATTGCCTGCCTACAGGCAGTAGGAAATTTTAGTCTTCTATAAGCACAATTTGAAACACCAGTGCCTCCAGCGAGGGGAAACCGAGATGTTAATTGAACTGAACAGCCCAGGAGGGAAAGGAAATCTGAGCCCTCGTCTTTGTTAGCTGGAGGATTAGCACATCCCTAGACCATCATGGCAGGAAACATGAGGTAGCTTATGGAGTCTACGTGGGATGTCCATCTTTCACTCTGCTGCACGTAAACATTAAAAGTTACTTTAGCAGTAAACAATTATTTGTGACAACTTTCCATTTTAACCTGTATCCTCACGCCTGAATTCAAATTTCCTGGTTACATCGCTGCTCCAGACAGCAGAAGGCATTCTGCTACAAACACCTGCAGCTCTCCCCGCTCTTCTCAGCCAATCCCTACTTTAAAACAAACAAACAAGAACCTTAGGAAAGCTAGAGAAGAATGAAGTTCTATGGAAGCAAACCCTAGCAGAGCTGCACAAGCGTCAGCAGAAACGTGAGGGGAATCTGAAGGAATCCGTGCCATCTGAAAGCAACAGAGTGTTTTGAAAAGCTGAGGATTCAGTAGCAAGGAAACACTCGCTAGAATTTCACCTGTTAATTTACTGCTGAAGAAAAAGCAGCTATTCCTCAGCTACTTCAGAATATTATGCAGCCTGATGCAGTGACAAGTTTGGAAACCCACTTACAAGGGGATAACTGAACCTGACTTCTCTGGAGCTTAATTCTTTGCTGGCATACAACGTTATTTCTTGTATCACCCCTGGCTACCTGTATTTAAACAGTTACTGTCATTGTTCATGGAAATTACCAAAAGTGGGCTCTACTAAGAATCAGTTTCTGTTTTTTAATGAGCTTCCAGTTTACTGATACAGGAAGCTGGCCTGCATTTCAAGAAGAAACACCTTCAACCCTAACGTACAACCACAGGCTGATAGCTAAAGGGAACTAAGCTGAGACTGTATTTTACCAACAGCAAAGCTGAACCTTATCTCAGCATAACTTTACAATCCTCCCGAAGCAATTTTTCTATCACCTAATAAACCCTGGTGAATTAACGGCTACTTGAGTGAGGTTTTGACTAACAGCCCTCTCTCTTACCATCTCACATCCCATGCAGAGCACAGCATAAGGTTTCAGAAGCGAGATCTTGCCCAAGAGCCAGGGAGGCGCAGGGTGCCGCAGGAATGCATCCAAAGACCACGATCCACTCCATGAAAAAAGAGCCTGTTTTAAAACCCGGTGCCCAGATTCCGTGGCAGACAGACCTGCGGATTCTATAATTAAGAAATAATTTCGTACAGTATTTATATTTAATCTGGTTTTGACAAAGCAGCAAAACCACAGCTGCCAAAGCTATTTTGAATCTCTGCCACATAACAGGCGACTGCGAGATGATCTGGCCATCCTGAAAGGTGAATCAATAGTCACTTCAGTGTGTGGTACATTAAGCAACACTTCAGGAGCTTGGGAGGTTCGTTTGGAAAACAGCAACTTGGCTGTAACGAGAAACTGCAGCTCCAGGAGGCCTCCGGACACGCGGCGCTGGGCCTGGCAGCCCCGAGGGGGCCGTGGGTCGGGTCAGGCCACGCTCCATCACGGCTGGAGAGCACGGCCTCTCCGGGCAGGCCAAGCCTGCTGCTTTGTCAAAGCTTCAGTGTGATTAACTCCGTGCTCTTTCGCTGTGAAAAACATTCAATAACTTACTCATTTCTGCGGCGGATTTAGGATGTCACAGCAGCTGGGTTCAGAAGGACATAAAGAGATGTTTGTACAAATACCTCTGGTGCCGTTATTAAAAGGGGAAATACCTCCCAAACCTTCTAGGCTTAATATTATCAGTTGGTAACGCACAACCACCCTGCACGAGCTTCATCCCTGTTGGGTTTTGAGTCTTCAGCTGGGTCCAGCCAATGAGTCAAAACCAAGCTACACTGCAGTAAAGCCACAAGGCTGGAAACCATCTTTCAACTAATAAACAAACCATCTTTCAGCTAATAAGCAAACCATCATGTTGCAAACACAGAATTGACTCTCTACCTATCATCCATGTTTAT
This sequence comes from Actenoides lindsayi, assembly GCA_025331215.1. Lineage (NCBI taxonomy): Eukaryota > Metazoa > Chordata > Aves > Coraciiformes > Alcedinidae > Actenoides > Actenoides lindsayi. Next base: position 21,354 of record WTSP01025044.1, on the reverse strand, counting down.
CAACAATGATTTTGCAGTATAAGAATCTAGTACTAAGCTTTGTGACAGCCTTGTTAAAATCCATAGCTTAGTAATTGACATCTAATATAACCAGCTAAAAAATATTTCTGCCTAAGAGATTATATGTCTGAGACTGTAATAAAAATAAAAATAGGGGGTCTCCACAGACCTTTCTATTTTCTCTACTCTTACTGGAAAACTCATGGAAGGGGTGTGAGGAAAAAAAAAAGAAGAAAAAGGAGGGAAAGGAGCTGTGGTGCTGAAATATCCGTGTGTTTGGGGGCGGGGGGTGAGAGGAGTTGAATACTTCAGGACCTCAGCACACATCTGCTCCCAACAAGGAGTACTCTCTCTGCATGACTTCACTAGCACATTTCCCATCTGAGCTCAGCCATCATTCACATTAGCCTGTGTTTTGGGGAAATCTTCCTTTCCTTTCTACCCTGCTTAGAAATTTACACAACAAAATCAATTTGCCTCCCTTCCCAAGCAAACAAATAAATGTTGCCTTTTTTTCTCTCCTCTGTGTACTCATGAACTCTACACTGAAGGTCACCAAATAAACTTCTAAACTGCTGATTTCTGTAGGAGAATGACAGATGGAAGATCTTTCTCCTGCTTCAGTTTTGGCAGCTCTGCAGTCAGGAAAGTCTGAATACACAAAATGTGCCATCGTTCTTCATTAACCCAAAACCCAGCTATGTATCTACTGCAAAGAGTGCAGAACTGTCTCAAACAAAGCTTGGAAAAGGCATTTGATTTGGGGAAACCTGCTTCAATAACATGTGCTGAGAGTCCTGAGCTCCTCTGCACAAGGCTCCTACAGTCTATATGACTTTAAGCAGTATCATTTCCACGCCTATCCTGATATTAGACACAAGCCATAGGTACAAAACACCCATAACGGCCTGATTGCTGCTCTCTGATAGAACAACAACTTTATATAGAGCAGTCACAATGTGAACTAATGAAACTCAACCCACTCATAGGGAAACTTTGAAAGATGCTCCTCACAGAAGACATTTTCAACACAGATTCAAATCACTTACCAAAGAGAAATAAATAATAAAAAAACCCCAGTAAATACTTGAATACTTCAAGTACAGTCAAGTTAATTTGCCATTTGTTGGCAGAGAACAGAGCAGGTGAAAAGCTGAGCTGGTTTTCTGGCAGCTGGATGAATCTATACTTCTAGGGAGGTTGCTTGAAACAGTAAGACACCAGTATTTACCATGATAAAAGGTACCAACATTCAAAGCCACAAGAACCTTATAGCTCAGACTTGATGATGAGAGGGCTTTTTGCATCCAGGAAAGTGAACTCAAATCAAATTGAAGTTTGGAAACTCACACACGTTACTCCCAGTTACTTCCTACATAGTTTCACTTTGGAGTAAGACTGTCTACTCCTAACTAGAAGCCAATCTGTCAATAAAGGGTGATATTTAGGGATAATTCTCGTCTATATGGGAAGCTGTTTCTCAAAGATAAAAAGATAGAAGTCTAGCTCTGTTGAACAGAAGCAGATGACAAACCTCCAAGGAGATTTTTTCTTGCAGCCACTCTCCCTACAATCCAGCAGCCTGTTCTCAAAATTGTTTGCATATATTTCTTTTTTTCCCCAGCTGGTAGGAGTGATTTTATTTTCTCATTTTTATTTATTTAAAGAAGACTCCTGTGGTACTTGAAGTAATCAGGAAAGCAGAGGAACTAAACCTGTTCCTCCAACAACGTAAACCAAACATTTTCCACTGTAAAGCAGAAATTCCCCTCCTGAGCTCTCCTGCTAGAACTGGGTCTGCATTTGCAGAACAACCCAACCAAGAAGTGCCAGCTCTGCTGAAGTACTTTCTCATTCACAAACCCGGTGGAAGGGAAGTCAACTGTAGGCCTAGAAGCAAAGCTCTAGGCTTACACTAAGACAATAGTCTAACCACAGCCTAGCCAAGCACCAAAGAGGAATCTAGCTTTTGCACAGGAATTTGCAGCGTTTCTTTGGCCCTGTTAATGTCACAGCTGCCCTCTTGGTGTCTCTGAGAGGCCTGTGTGATGGTTCTTCCATTGTACACAGCCAGAGAAATTCATGGCACAAACCGGGTAAGAGGTGGGGAATCAGAGCAAGTGACACTTGCCATCAGTCACATGAAATGATGTAGAACAGATGCAAAAACATGTCAATATTGGTGGAGGACCTACCTGGATGACAGCAGCTCAACTCTTGATGTCGCTGAGACCGACATTACGGGACAAAGGGACTAACTGGGACTGTGAAGCCCCATAATATTCCCGTAATCGGCTTGAAATGCACTGCCAGTCAACAGGCAGCAGAGAGTAAACAGTTTGACAAAGCTGTCCAAGCAATAACCAGGCTACTGTGAAAGAACTGACCAATATTCACAGCGAATGACCCAGTATAAGCAATCGCACCACTCCTAACGAGCTCTCTGGCTCTAACAGTATGAATGCTTCCAGTCACTTTCAACATTTCAATCCGAGAAACCACTCCCTCATATTCTTAATTGCCTGCCACAACAAGACAGACAGGGATTTGGAGTCTCCATGAATTCATACTAGCAGAGAAATTATCCCATTAATTTTCTAACATTAAGTCTACCAGGCTTATTTTATAAAATTACTAGCCAAACCAAAGTCTAATAATGAGACGATCTACTTGGAAATAATATTTTGCTTGGAGGAAAAAAAAGAAACACCGTTTTCATCTATAATGTCCATAAATCACTTTATTTACAGACTACAGCTTGGGGATTCAGGGCCAATTTAGTAATAGGATTTCTCTTCTGTTTGCACCATGTCAGCATCTGCTCTCCTCATGTGAAAACAGAAAGCTGCCCAAGGACATTGTAGCACTTTCACACCCTGAACCACCCATATCCCAAAGAGTCTGCCTACTTCAGTTAGTTAATTGCATTTCCTCCCATTTCAGTATTGACATTGTTGAGGTGAATAGATGATAACACTGCCTGGTAGAGCAGCAGTTCTTGTTGAAACTATAAACCATTTCTTTATTTGAAGAGCTGCAGTCAAATGCTCCAAGGCTTCTCCCTGAAAAAAGTGATCGTGCAGCAAAACAAAGGGCACGTAAGGGGAATACCAGTAAATACAATCAAAAGTACCTCCTCCTCAGATAGGTTCCTACTGTTCAGTTACACAGTGGTAGACATGGTTTCTTAAAGGCTTTTCACGTGCCTAAGGAGACAAGTCTGGCAGTGATATTTATTTTTTTTTAATTTAAATAAACATTTGACTCCTGTATATACAGAGTGCTTTTCAAGAGAAGCTCCAATTGTTCTGAATTACTGTACCAGGAAACAATCACCTCCAAGGTAAAAGGTAACAGCCAAGCATGGGAAAAAAATCACAAAAGGAAGAAAAGAAATTATATTCCAGATAGGAGAGCAAATGACACTGCTTTCAAAGCACGCTGCGGGCTATGCAGAGCCCACTTACTGCAGATAAGAATTCAGATTGAATTTTGGAGCTTTAATCTGAAATATTCAGTCAGAATATTCCTGGGGGTAAACAGCTCCAGGGAGCTTCAGTGTTACAGGAGGAGGCTTCTACCAAATCATCATCACTCTTACTTCAATTCGCATCTTTCCGCTTGTGTATTAACACAACTATTTATTATCTTAACCTCAGTCTTATCATTTTACCTCCACAGAATCACAGGCCAGAAAGGGTATTCCAGAGTTCAAGCCCGTTCTCTTGCTGGATCATGACAATCACAGCACAACCGTATCACACAAAAGGTCACCCACTGGGACCCGCTGCAAAACAAGGAAACCAAACGAGGAAACAAAACAAACAAGGACAATCCTTAAACGAACAAGGAAAATCTCTGCAATCACCAGTCCATCCACGTAAGTGCTGCTAATTCAAAACGATCGTGATTCTTATAGCTCGTGCTCAATCTTCAGCAAAATATGTGTCATTTTATTTAAAAAAAACCCAACCAGTCCGACCTACATTTGAATTTCTGAGCAAGAGCACAGATGTACACAACGCTCTGCATGTTAAATACGTGGCTTTATAATGGCTTAAATTTCACACGTGCCCGTCTTTTCAGTGCCAAATCTGTTCTGACATCGCTTATTGTTACAGGGCCTAAAAAACACAGAGACACAGAGAGCTCCTAACACGCGAGTGCTGATAGCAAACAGGCCATCTACAGACAGCCTCAACAGACAGAGAAGGGGAAGGAAAAAAAAAAAAGAGGCCAATCAGTCGTCAGTCAGACTCTTTTTAATCAGGTTGAAACGCTTTGCTGCGGAGAGGGGGGTTCAGGCTCCCCGAGCCCCGGCCCCATCGCTCATGCTGCTTTCTTAATTAGCAGCAAGTGGCCAACAGCTGTCAGTAGCCCTCGGGCCAGAAAGTTATCGGCAAAAAGGGGCTCGTGTTGAGTTGAGAGCCACGGGGGCTGCCCCAGAACGGGGCAGGAGTGGTCAAGACGCAGGCGATCCGGCCGCAGCCCAAACGGCGATACCGACGGCGATGGGATGCTCTTCCTGCTGGCTGTAGTCTGGTTGTTTTAACATATGACTAACCACAACTCCATTTTTTTAACCTTCTTTTTTTTTTTTTTTTTTTTTTTTTAGTCTTTCCGTGACAGGAGAATTTAAAATGAGAATAGAAGGAAATGGGAAGGCCATCCTAATGTCGCGATGAAAATACATGGGGGTCAGTTCAAAGGCATGGCATAATAAAGTCTTCAAGACTGTTCCTGAGGTTTTAAGCACAGAAGCTGAAGGACAGGACAGAAGGAGGAGAAAAGATGTTTTACTTAACAGCAGAGAGAAACTTTAGCAGAAGATACAAGCTTAATCTGAGACAACCAGAAGCCGCAACATGAAATAGCACAAAAGAAAAAACCCTCTACTCGTTAGAGTTTGTGCATTAGATCCTGTGAGCCCAAGTCATTGCTTATGATCTTATTGCACCACATATCACATTAGTGTGGATCAAAAAAATTTCTGTCCTAAAGAGGCGATACCCTCTGGTCAAGCCATGTGCTTAGCTGACAACACAGCTCCCTGACTCTCTGGATGGTCATGAGTCTGTAGCTGATCAAGAAATAAAATAATTGCTGTGCTGATTGCTGCCTTTTGTGGCAATGGGGGAACTCAACACAACTGTAAGCAATAAACTGTGTTACTAAAATCTCCCGTTGCTCATTTGTTAATGAAAAATCGCCCGACCTCAACTTCTTCAAAAAAGCCAGGTTGCTTTCAAATGTGGCTTTAACCTACCTCGAAAGCAGAGATTTGGAGCAATTTTCTGGGGCCTGTCTGGCCGGCTGCAGTTCTCCTGGTTCTAAATATAGACCAGCTTCCTGAACTTGAACCTACAGAAGGGGAGCTGGGCTGAGGGTGGAAGCATTTCCCCAAGCTGCCTATAGACGAGCAACGCATCTAAAACCCCTCATCAAATTAAGTGCTTAATTACAACTCAGACTTTAAGACTCTGGAAATTAGGATAATCTTCTGGGAAATTTATTAGTCTCCCACAAAAGACATTGCAACATACAAGTCAAAAAAAAGCACACAGCTTGAAGAGTGCTAGCCCATCCAACCACACCTTGTGCTAGATTCTTCACCCTAACGCCCAGAGAGTATCAGGCGAGATCCACAACTTCATTTCAGATTTTTGAGCTTCCATGAAAGATTAGAATCAACATAACCAGGAGGCTAAATCATGAACAGCAGTATCAGGTAAAAAGTTGAGCAATGTTTGTTTAGAAAAGCTGATGGAACACTAGCTGCTCATCGACCTTCTTACACTTGACTCGGTGAACGTACACTAGAGGCAAGCCCACAAAGGCCACTGCTTGGGTTAGGTCTCAACATGGCCATTTGTACAGCCACCTGAATTTTGCCAGCAGATGATGGCTACAGCCTTGCCAGGCCGTTCCATTCCTCTAGGTGGCATGCTCTGTGCACACAGTATTACCTGGATCTTCCCACAAGAGGAGAGATGCCACCACTTCACAGGACCACCACAGTCCACTCTCAGTATGTAACGAGACCTCGAATGTCTTAAAAACATCAACTTAAAAACACGATCCCTCCAGCAATAAACTGAAAAGCCAACAGAAGGTCATGGAGAAGTAGACATCATCCGACCAAAGTAACAAGTTAAATCACAGCAGTAAATGAAACAAGGGCAGAAGTTGTAGTCACTGCTGTCACCTCACTACAGCACCGCTTCCCATCACCACCCATCATGAAGTCAAAAGGACAGAATAAATGCTTGCACAACACTCTAAAAATGTAAAGCTCTAGATAAACATTAAGCATTACACATTTTCCTTCTTGATTCATGAAATCATTGCATCAAGGGAAATTGAATCTTGTCCTCAAAATAAGCCAGAACATCCCACATTTCCCACTGCTCCCACCCTCATGAGCCATGGCCCGAGAACCACATTCAGCAGCAAGAGAAGCTTCACTGCTTGGGCAAGACGTGTATTTATGTTCCTTTCCTGTGACACATGTACCTCTATTTCCTGGCACATCCCTATACAATTCCAGGACAACCCTGCTGAATCAAAACCTCGTGACACAGGCTCTTACACAGGATGCACTATAAGCAACATGAGTTTATGCATCAAAAATTGGTAAACTAAAAGAAACAAAGGGCACCGAGAGGTGACAAAGAAGAAATCACATCCTGGTATCAAAGACCACAAGGAACAATGCAAAATGCAAAGTGATTCGAACACAGAGCTCAAATGTAGAAAGGAAGAAATAACTGAACTTGGGTTGGAAGTATCTCAGAAGCCGAGCTTGGAAATGATGACATTGACTTCGCCCGTGTAGGACATCAGCTGGAGGTGAAAGGGTTTTCCCCATCGGCAGCTTATCTCTGCACACTCAGCTTCCAGACAGGTTCACATTTGGAGCACAGTCCTTCTTGCTTACTCCTTTTATTCCTCAGCCAAAGGTCAGAAGTTCTACTACAGTCACCCATGCCCAGGAGGAGCCCAGTGTCTCCTCTGCAGCTCACAGCCACCACTGATCGCTGATCAGAGAGGTTTGGACCAAAATAATAGTTTCTTTTTCCAGAAAAATATCAACTACAGAAATTCCCTGAAACGTCCACGGATTCAAAACTAACTTTTTGGTGGAAAGCTGTGGAAATCTAGGTATCAGCCTCAACAGGAGTCAGCTCTGTGATTAAAAACAGAGACAGGCTGTAATAAAAAATTCCCAACTTACCACTTCGGAAACTCAGGATGGGAATACAACTGCATTTCAAGGGTGTGCCCCATCTAATACTGGTCTTTGTAGAAAGCCAGTCTGAGTAACACTGGTGCTACGACGCTAGAAAACGCTACAAGCCACGGAGCCAGTGGAGATGCCTACTTAGAGAAACTGCTACATTAACTCAGCACGGGATAAATCAACTAAATGTGTACCCTGGAGCAAGAGTCTGGGGAGTGTCCAGACAAGCCTTTACAAATATTAACTAGCCTGAAATTAAACATGTCTCTGTAAACTATCCTACAGACTTTGAGACCATAAGAACCAGAAACCTTCCAATAGAAAACTGCGAGCAAGTGAAAATGTGAAAGCAGTTCCTCACACAGCTTAACCACACTTTGGTGCTGATCATTTCAGCTCGGATTGCTTCCTACTAATATTAAGGCTTTCAGAAGATTTCTTCATATGGCTTACTCATAATGAACAGCTGCTCTGGCAAACGCTGGAGTCAGCATGTACTTCCTGCTGCGAAAGAGTCATCAATATATCTCCATACAGAAAATCATACTCTCTTTCAAACAGTTCATGGTAGGATTTAGATATCGACTGGCTACGTGCCACCGACACTCCCTGCAACAATGGTTACACCCTCTATACAGCTAAAAATGAAATAGATGAAAAGGAAGACGTTTTATACAAGTTCCCAGGGTAAAACACATCTGAGAAGCACTGCTCTGGGACTGACATTGTTCTACTCAAAGAATAAATATCTGAGTCCAAATCGTATTTCCTTCTCCACCTTCCCAGACTCACACAAGAAGAAAATCCAGCCGAGCTTTCCTTTTTACACTTCTGGTGCCCTCTAAAAGAATGAAATCCCAGTACTTGACAACCGTTAAATGAATTAGAAGATGATGATTTACCCTTCTGCTAACATCCCTTGGAGTGCCAGCGAGACCATTTGCCAGCTAAGGAGAGGTCTGAAACTCTTTCGCCGTTGACTTCACGCTGAATACAGACACCGAGTGATCTGCCTGCACAGAGGGTCCTCGACCAGAGGGATCTCCCTGCACAGCAGTGCTGCCCACAATGCTGCCTCAGTGAGACGGGGCGTCAAGACAAACATCGTTGTATTAATTGCATCTGTTGATGAAGCAGCCCAAGAACAGCCTTGTTGCAATCACAGGCTTTGTAAGACAGTACTGAAACGCTACTGTAAGTGTCGAGATGGATGAGTCAACAGATAGAGCACAAAAGCATTTGGTAAGGAGACTCGCGCTGGAGTAATTCGATAAGCTGCAGAGCTGCAAAGAACCCGATGGGTTTAATTCATGTAGCTTGTTCATACAGTCCTTAACTTGGTTTTACGTTTCAGTCTTGGTTTTTTGCAAGCTTTCCAGTCAAAGCTAGGCAAACACACATAGACTGGTAGCTTTGCAAAGGCAAGAGATGGGCAAGTCAGTGTAACCAATCCGAAAATGGCTTTAAAACGTTGTATTAGATACTAATCCTTCTCCCTTGGGGAGTCTACAAGGGCTCTCCTCTGTATTTTGGAAGCTTTCCTTGACCTTGTGGAGTGAAAGACCTTTCAAAGCACCAGGTAAATATAACACAGGGGTCAGCCCAAAGCAGGAAGCACTGGCACTGGCCGCACACCACGACCAAGCCTCTCCTTCTGTTCTCACTTGGCCAAAATGATTTCTGTGATGTCATGTAAGGTCAGTAGATTCAGGTTACTGAAAGATTGTCATTTTAAACCTGGTATCTCTCTCATCCAAAACCATCTGCAATTCATCTTTTCAGGCTGATATTCCCGGGGAATTATCCACTAATCAGTTTTTATCTCCAAACTGGGTCCTCACGCTTGCAGCTAGTCAAGAGCTCAGTCTGGCAGAGGTTTTGGTGCCCTTCACTCTCGCTGGAGGCCACAGGAACACAGAATAGTCTCCCACTGGACAGGCTTTTTTAAAATACATTTGATGGCAACTCCGTGACAAAAGGCAGTTCTGCACTAAGGACGCTGGCACCGATTCCCAGCTGACACTTCATGCAGCCAAGGTAGAGAGGCACAAAGCAAAGCTTCAAGTTATCCATCGCCCTGACTGGGCTGGGCCTTAGTTCTTTCCATCTCTGTGCACAGGGAACTGCTGCGTGTGGTTTTGCTCCACCACGATTTTTTGGAAGCAGGATAAAAACTTAGCAAAACCAGAATGCAAAACAGGAAAAGGAGGTAAAGACTCCAGTATTTCCCCCAAAACACACACACACACACACAGAAAGGGGTCAGCGCTGACTTCTGACTCCTAAGCAGACTTGCTCACTTGCCTGGCTGCTGCTCTGTTCAGTATTTCTCACGGCCAAGTGTGAAACACAAGAGAAGCACGTGGTCGGGTGAGTCAATACCCTGGGTTCTGCAAGTCCTTCTCCACTACTTATTATACCTCATCCTTCTGCTACAGCCTTGCCCTGTTGCACCAAAGCATTTCATATTGACTGCTCACGTGCTATGCAAGCGGTTCGTTCCATTCACTCACCCACACTATGTACCAGCATGAAATTAATCTCCATCTCCCCAAGCAGAAATCCCTGTTCTGCAGGGGTTTCAAAATCAAATGTGCCTTTCATTCTCAATTACCATGCAAAACCCCCCAAAATCCTGGCAGGTGAGTTGGCCCCTGCATTTCCCTCAGAAGCCAAGGCAGTAACTGCAAATCCAGCAGTTCACATCAGTAAATACAGCAACACAGTCATTTTGGTTTACCTAATTTTCAATTTTGAAGACTATATAAAAACAAAGCCAAACAAAACTCAATTCCTCCTGACGAGCAAAAAATCGTGTTTTGCCCTTTGCAAAAGAAAAACTCTGGAGATTCTTCAGCTGGTGTGATTCAGGATAAAGGGCATTTTACAGCTGTACAAGTGAGAATATTTTGGGAAAGAGAGATGTTTTTAATTCCCTCTAGTTCATTTAATAAAATCTAAACATCATAGCTTAAAATAATCCTGACAAAGCAGGTCAGGCCTTCTTATCCAATACATTATAACCATGTACTGCATCAATATTCTTCTCTACCCTCTCCTTAGGTAAAATAGCAGGGATGGAGAAAAAGAAACCATTTACACAGAAGAGCAGAAGCCTCTCTACCCAGACCCATTTGTTTCACTCTGCAAGTATTGACAGATGAGTAATGAAAACTGAAGCAGACAGGGGCTCTTCTTCAAGGCAGCATCAGTTAATAAACCACAACCACAGCTGCAAAAATATTAAGGAATTTAACTAAATGACTCCTTCAAGGGCACAGGATTGCAGGAGGAGCCAGGTTTTCTGCTTTGTTACCTTCCCAAAGGTTAAGATCACAGTGTGCAGCATCGATACAAAGTGTTATTTTTCTGGATAGCTTGTAGTGCCAATTTCATTAAATGTACACTACCAACTACTAATATTTCTAGCATGATTTTTTCCTCATTATCATAATATTTGAAACTTAGTATACTATGTTGCCAGAGCTTTTAGATGTGACGTACCTTACCTGAGAAGTATTAAAGGATAAACCCAAATGAAAATAACAGTAATAATAAAGCCCTCAGCCCGTTAGCTCTCCCCACAGGACAAGCCCCAGAGCTGGTAACACTGCTGAGAATGGTGTTCTGCACGAGTTACCAACTTGGGATGCCAGACTCAGATCAGGACCTCCATCAACAGCCACGTTGACAGCACACACATGCTGGGAATGACTTCAGAATAAGTTATGGTTTTGCTTGATGGGGGAAATTTTTCTTTGGATATTGCCAGTGGAGAGCCAATGGACTGGCTGGAATGGCTGGAATGTTAGATGCTATAATTTCTAGCAGCCCTAAGTACCTGCAGAACTTGAGAAGAATCAAAACAATGACATAAGCAATCAACAATGTTCTAACATTGTTTTTGTTATTAATAACACTCTTACCTTGCCAGAGACTCTCAGGGTTTATAGATACACTCATCTGTCCAGCTGTCAGACATAATCCCTCAGATGTTTCCTTACTTTTCCCTTCTCTATCACGTTAACTTCAGCCAGAACAAGAAGTGTAAAACACACATTCAGGTGGGAACCCTGAACATAGGTAACTGTGGTCAACTGCCAGGTAAGCACATAGTAAAAAGCCCCAACAATCCTGACAGCCCCAGACAACGATGCAGGTTACACCAATGTCTGGGCCAAACGACAGTTTTGAGCCCTGGGACCTTGGTGCTCCCCAGGCTGCCAGCCAAGTGGAAGCTCCAAGAAGTCCTCCTGCGTAGCACTTGTGGTATACCTGATGTCTCCAGAGAGCCCTCAACTATGACAG
>WTSP01025040.1:0-14282 GCA_025331215.1 Actenoides lindsayi | reverse complement strand
CCCAGCGGCGCAGTGTCCAGCCGGGGTGGGGATCTCTCCAGAGAAAGAGACTCCACAACCACCACAAGCCAGTGTGCCCTGCGGGAGGGAGGGTGGCTCGTGGGGGTCATCCACCAACCTGCTCTGCTTCCATCCAGGCTGAAGCCTTTTACCTCCTACAAGTTCCGTGTGAAGGCGACAAATGACATCGGGGACAGCGAGTACAGCGAGGAGTCGGAGTCGCTCACCACCTTGCAGGCGGGTCAGCGCAGGCTGCGGCTCCTGGGGCAGGGAGAGGGGGTTCCCCCCCCCCATGCCTGGGCATCTCCCCATGCTCAGGGCACCTCTGGAGCCTCACCACCCACTTCTCCCTCGCAGCCCCCGAGGAAGCACCCACCATCCTCTCTGTCACCCCGCACACCACTACGTCAGTGCTCATCCGCTGGCAGGTACTGTCCCCTGTTCCTTGTTGGGGTGTCACAGAGCCAGCCGTCCCCCGTCCCTGGGAGGGGGCACCGAGGAGTGCTGGGGAGCCCTGTGTCAGAGCAGCCCCTCACTGTGCTCCTCACGCAGCCCCCGGCCGAGGACAAGATCAATGGGATCCTGCTGGGTTTCCACCTTCGCTACCGGGGGCTGGTGTACGACGGGCTGCGCGGCTTCACCCTGCGTGGCATCGGCAACCCCAGTGCCACCTGGGCCGAGCTCACCCGTGAGTGCTCATGGCCCTGCCGAGCCTGGGGACACATGGTTGGGGGGGTGACCCAGCGGTTTTGGGTGGGGGACAGGGCAGAGCATCATCTTGCGCTCCACAGTCTCTCCCAGGTCCCAGTCTGGGGCTGTCAGCTCCATGGGCCGCAGCCTGACCCTGTCACCAACGCCCTTGTGCCACCAGGTCCGTGGTCCCTACCATGGCTGTCTGTGATGTCACTGGCTCAGCGCCTCTGTGCTCAGCCCCCGTGTCCCTGTAGCGCTGGTGTCCACCTGACACGGGTGTCTGTGACATCCCGCTCTGTGTGTCCGGGTGTGCTGATGTCCTCAGACCCCAAAGGGAACGGGGTCACATCCACTCTGGGGACAGCAGGGTCACGGCTCACACAGACAGAGCCCCAGGCTGGACCTTGCCCCATCCACTGCTCTCAGCCACAGTCAGACCCCCGTGGAGACCCCAATGCCCAGACCCAGATCATGCCACTCGAGGGAGGCTCCTCGCCGCTGTGACAGCTTCATTGGCACCTGGGGGTGACAGGGCCCTTGCAGCGGACCCCTGGCCCACCCTGGGGTGGGTGGCTGCGTTGGGGTGGGCGCTCAGAGGCGGGAGCCCACCCGTGCCGCATGTAGGACTAACGGGTTGCCCGCTCTCCCTGCCCTGTGCCACCCAGCCGTCTACGCCGTGCACAACCTCAGCGAGGTCTCCCTCACCCAGTACGAGCTGGACAGTAAGTCACCGCTCCCCCGTGAGTGTCCTCCCCGCTGTCACCCCCGCTGCGTGTCCCTCCCTTCTGCCTGTCCGTGCCGTGGGGTGATCCACGTGCCCGTTGCCCGGGGGACACCTCTGCCTGTCCGTCCCTGTGGCTCCTCGGGGAGCTCCCCAGCGAGGGGGGCTCTGTGGTGTCCCCCGGGACACCCCCCCTCCCCGGGCTGCAGGGAGGGCCCCGCTCACCCCTTCTCCCCCTTCTCCCCCCCGCAGACCTGAGCAAGCACCGGCGCTACGAGATCCGCATGAGCGTGTACAACGCGGTGGGCGAGGGGCCCCCCAGCCCCCCCCAGGAGGTCTTCGTGGGCGAAGCGGGTGAGTCGGTGCCAGCCCTGCCTTCTGGGGGGGCTGGGACCTGCGGGGAGGGGGCTCCACTGCTCTGGGACTCCCTGCTCGCTCGGGCCGAGACAAGGAGGTGAATCCCCCCACGTCCTCGGGGGGCTTTCCCTCGTCCCGGTGCTGGCAGGGCTGTGACGCTGTCCCCTCCTTCGGCGCAGTGCCCACCGGCGCGCCGCAGAACGTGGCGGTGCAGGCGGCCACGGCCACCCAGCTGGATGTCACCTGGGAACCGCCACCCCTCGAGAGCCAGAACGGGGACATCCAGGGCTACAAGGTACCACGCCCTCTCGCCTGGAAAAGTGCTCGGGGACACCGGGTGCCCTGGGAAGGTGCTGGGTTCTTGACAGGGCAGGGGGTGCCCTGGGGAGATGCTGGGTGTCGCTAGGTGATGCTGAGCTCCGCTGGGCGTGACACTGTGTGTGGGGATGGATCCGGGGAGATGCTGGGTGTCCTGCGAGATGCTGTGAATGCCACGGTGGAAGGGAATCTGGGGAGGTGCCGGGTGTCCCGGGGAGATGCCGTGTCCTATCCCGGTGCCGAGCGCCCAGGGGGCGGCAGGTGGCGCAGTCGGTCCTCGGATGCTGCTGGAGATGCTGCTGGAGATGCTCCCGGGGTGCTCCAGCCTAGCTCCATGCTCTGGGCATCTCCTCGTCCACATCCACGGCAGTTCCTCCTGCTCAGCCCCATCCTTTGAGGTCTAAGTGCGGCTCAGAGGTGATCTCATCGTGCTTGCTCTGCAGCACAGCGATGCCAGGCCTTGAGCCGGCTGCGAGTGGGGGTCCTGTCTGATGCCCTGCCCAGCCTGGAGCCATCCTGGAAGATCTGTTCCTTTCTCTCCAGCACACTCGGAGCCTCCAGCTGCTCTGGGACAGGGGTCTGGGAGCCCACATGGGGCTTCGTGAGGCGTTTGGGCACAGCAAAAGGTGTGAGGAAGGTGAGATGGGCTGGATCCGTGTCTCAACCAGGTCTTTGTGCCCCCTCCTCCTCCTGCAGATCCACTTCTGGGAGGCCCAGCGCCAAAACGAGAGCGTGCGGGTGAAGACGCTTTTCCTGCCTGAGAAGGGGGTGAAGCTGAAGAACCTGACGGGGTACACCTCGTACTGGGTCAGCGTCGCCGCCTTCAACGCCGCGGGAGACGGACCCCGCAGCCCCCCCGTCAAGGGGCAGACACAGCAGGCAGGTGGGGCCTTTGGCAATGGCTGTCCCCAGCCCTTTGCCCGGCAGGGTCACATCCAGACCCTCCTGCCCCTGGGGAGGGGGCTCTGTGGGGTCACCTCCAGTGACATCCCAGGGTGATGTCCTCTCATCCCAGCTGCACCCCGGCTCCTGCTCCTGAAATCCTGAGCAGACACCAGCCCTGGGCTCACCCCAGAGAGTTTGTGGGTTGGGGGCACGTGGAGATGAAGGTCTTGGCTGAGGCTTGAGAATGTTGAAGGTCGCGGGAGGAGAGACAAGGAGAAGGAAATTTGTGCCCCCTGCTGCGTGCAGTGACCCAGTGGGGACGGGGACACAGGCGGGTGGCACCAGGGTGGTGTGAGCTGGTGCTGAGTGCCCCAGCCCTGCTAGGGTGGAGGCAGGGAGAGGGGCTGGCTCGGTGCTGGGGGTGTCCCCTGGGAGCACTGAGCTGGCCCCAACTGCCCCCTTCCTTCGCAGCCCCCAGTGCCCCCGGCTCCATCCGGTTCAGCGAGCTGACCACCACGTCGGTGAACGTGTCCTGGGAGCCACCACCGCTGCCCAATGGCATCCTCGAGGGCTACAGGCTGGTCTACGAGCCCTGCATGCCCGTGGATGGTGAGGGCACGGCACAGGCACCGGTGGGAGGCTGGTGGCACTGGGGGGAGCTGGGAGGGCTCTAGGGTAGACCCGGCTCAGCCTCTGTCCCCGCAGGCGTCAGTAAGATCGTGACCGTGGACGTGAAGGGGACCAGCCCGCTGTGGATGAAGGTGAAGGACCTGGCCGAGGGCGTGACGTACCGGTTCCGGATCCGGGCCAAAACCTTCGCCTACGGGCCAGCCGTCGAGGCGAACATCACCACGGGGCCTGGGGAAGGTACGGGGGGGGACATGTGGGATGCTGGGAAGGGGCAAGGGAGGAGATGTGATGGGGACAGTTCTCCCAGTGCCACCTGGACTGGCATGGCCACATGCCAGCTTGTACCCGCACACCTCCAGCTCTGCTCTGGATCCCCAGGTGCCCCCGGCCCCCCCGGCGAGCCCTTCATCTCCCGCTATGGCTCAGCTATCACTATCCACTGGTCCAGCGGGGACCCTGGCCAAGGACCCATCACCAGATATGTCATCGAAGCCCGTCCTTCAGGTACTGCAGCTCCTCTCTGCCTTCCATCCCCACCTCAATGCCAGCGGTGCCTTGGAGAAAGGGAAACTGAGGCAGGGAGTGCTGACCTCTCCCAGGCCACCCAACAGGCTGGGTTGGGGTACACCTGGGTCTGTGGGGTGTCGGCCACGTGCTGGTCCACAAGGACCACACTGCCCAGCGGGTGCTGACCGGGGCTGGTGAGCTGTGGAGCAGCACCAGTCAGTGCTGGGCGCAGAGATCCTACTGCTCCTCCAGGCAGACAAGGGGGTTTGAGGGGTACCAAGGCTATCCCAAGTGCTCTGGGGCTGCGGTGGGAGCAGGTCCTCAGGGAGCTGCTTTGGCCTCATCGGGGAGCGGAGCAGGAGATGGATTATGGTTCCGGCTTTTTAACGATGCGGCAGTGAGGGAGCTGGGGGCCTGCTGGGGTGGGAGGGCTGGGCAGATGGGGAGGGCTTGTAAATGGGGAGGGCACACGCTCCTGGGTGGAGGGAGCTCAGCCTTTCACCCCGGGTTGTCCCAAAGAGCTGGTTCCTCCCCCACCGCCCAGGCCTCTTCTCTCTTCCAGATGAGGGGCTCTGGGACATCCTCATCAAAGACATCCCCAAGGAGGTGACCTCCTACACCTTCAGCATGGACATTCTCAAGCAGGGGGTCAGCTATGACTTCCGTGTCATCGCTGTGAATGACTATGGCTACGGGACCCCCAGCACACCTTCCCCCTCCGTGTCAGGTAGCCGGTGGGGACAGCATGTCGGTGTCCCTGGGGGGATGTTATCACCCCTGTGCAGAGTCCCAACACTGCTCTCTTCCCACGGCCAACGCCAAAACCCATCTCCGTGACCCTGCCTGGCTCCTACAGAGCCCCAGATCCCACTTCCAGCAGTGTCTGCCAGCAATCCCCTTGTCAAGCCTCCCGCTACCCCCTTTACCCCGCTCCCTGATGTCAATCCGGGTGTCACAAAGTTCGCTGAGGTGCCCCCATGTCCTGTGGCGGGGTCTCCCCATCCATACTGGTGTGCCCCCCTGTGCCCATTCCCCTCTGATCCTCCCTGCTGTGCCCCAGCCCAGAAAACCAACCCATTCTATGAGGAGTGGTGGTTCCTGGTGGTCATCGCCCTGGTCGGGCTCATCTTCATCCTCCTGCTTGTCTTCGTGCTCATCATCCGCGGGCAGAGCAAGAAGTACGCCAAGAAGTCAGACTCAGGTGAGCACTGGGAGTGCAGTGGGTGGTGACGGGACCCTCTGGGATGCCAGGAAGGGGATGCAGAGTCCTGACCCCTTAGGAGCCTCTCTGGGACCTCCCTGCCTGCCTTTGGGGTCTGAGCGACACGGTGGGAGCCTGCCTGGCGGCACAGCTCCTCCAGAGACCCATTGACATTCCATCAAGATGCTGTGGGCTTACTGGAGAGCGCTGGGAGCTATAGATTAAATAAGTGACTTGTCCCACTGTCAGCTGCAGAGGCAGAGCGGCCCCGGGGGCTCGGCAGAGGTCACTGGGATTAGTCAAACACGGCTCTTGTTTTCTTAGCTGCATCAAGGGCTCAAATTGTGGGGAAAATCCAGATCTTGTCGTTAAGCAAACAGAGCTGGGACCCGGGGGCAATGGGGCAGGTCGGGGGTGCGAGCCAAGGCGGGCAGGCTCGGCACAGCACTGGGCAGGGACTGGCACATCGTGGGCATCTTTAGGCTTTGGTTTCTCCCAACACCGGCAGGTGGCACAAGCCTCCTTGGGCCGTTCCTGGCCCACCCTGTGCAGGGTGCAGGCCCCCCAGGGAGGGTCTGGGGGAGGCTCAGCATCCCGTCCTGCAGGGAACGGCTCCAAGGCGACGGCCCTGAGCCACGGTGAGATGGTGAGTCTGGACGAGGGCAGCTTCCCCGCCCTGGAGCTCAACAACCGTCGTCTCTCGGTCAAGAACTCCTTCTGCAGGAAGAACGGCATCTACACCCGGTAGGGATCCCCCCCTACACACACTCAACCCCCTCCCCGGGCACGGGGGGAGATTTTTCAGTCATTGTGCCCATCCCTCGATCGTGGGATGGGCACAGGGCTGGGGAGGGCTGGCACCCCAGGGGGGTGACCCTGTCCTGCCCAGTGTCCCCCCTGCCATGAACTGCGGCCGCTGCACCAACCCTGATGTGCTGGGATCCTGAACAGCCTGAAAAGCTGGGAATCCCTGGGAGCTCCTTGACCATGGGCAGGCTCCTTGGCGGGGGGTTCAGCTGGGTTCAGTCCCGCATGGCACGGCCCCAATGGGGGACCCGTGCTGAGCACCCGCCTCTCCCCGAGGTCCCCGCCGCGGCCCAGCCCCGGCAGCCTCCACTACTCGGACGAGGACGTGACCAAGTACAACGACCTGATCCCCGCCGAGAGCAGCAGCCTGACAGAGAAGCCCTCCGAGGTCTCCGACTCTCAGGTGACCACGTAGGCTGCACGTCGGGATGGGGACCTGGGGCAGAGGGAACACAAGGGGAAGGATGGACGGTGCTGGGAGCCCTCGCTGAGCATCAGCCCCGCTCTCTGCTCACCACCAGGCAGGTCCTGGTGCACGCTGGGGAAAAGCAATGCCAGTCCCGCTCTCCTGCCCCGTCCTGCTTTTTAGGCGGCAGCATCCCCTGTGGCGTTGCAGAGACAGAGTGAGGCTGGCACAGCCCCCAGCCTGTCTGCTGGGGGTGTGGTGCTGCAGGGGACCCCCAGGGCTGCCAGGAGGGCAGCGGGGTTGGGGACTGTCCCGCTGCCCGGTCGCTGGTGGCAACGGCCGCGGCTTTGCCAACCCTGCAGAATGGCACCTTTGTCTCGTCCCGGAGGAGCGGGCAGCTGTGGCCGGGCAGGAGCACGGCCCTGGGCAGCTCCCGGGGCAGGCAGCTCTGGGGGTGGGGGGGCCACGGGAGCATCACTCCCGGGACGCATGCTGGGTGGCATCTGAAAAGAGGAGGCTGAAGCCCAGGGGACGGTGCTGGGGGTCCCCAGTGGCTGGCTGTGAGCGGGAGGGGGACCAGCCCTGGGGGGCCCCCCCATCGCCGCCTGCACCGGCTGTTTCTTTTGCGTCGGTGCCGCAGATGCCGGCTCTGCTCCCTCTTGCCCGCGCGGGGCTCGAGAGGCTTTTGAGGAGCTGTGAAGAGCGGCGGGAGCTGGGGCTGGCGCGGAGCAGCTTCCCCACCGCTCTCAATGGGCCCTTTGTGCACGGCCGGGGGAAGCTGAATCCAATTACCGCCAGCCGAGAGGCTGGGCTGCCCAAAAACACCCTCCCCGCCAGCCCGGGGAGGGCATCTCGGCCTCGGGAACCTCCCCCACACACACTCCGTGGGGCCCCGGGACTCTGCGACCCTTTTGTGTGAGGTTTTAGTAAGAGGCAGAAACCCCCCAGCAGTGCTGCAGCCCCTGAAGTCTTTTGGGGTGTGCTCGCCAGCATCCCCAGAAGAGCACTGGGAAAGCTCGCCCTGTTAGGGGGGCTGGGGGTGTGGGGTGTGACGCTCACCCCTCCACCCCCCCGTCCTGTTCTTTAGGGCAGCGACAGCGAGTACGAGGTGGACCCCGGGCACCAGAAAGCCCATTCCTTCGTCAACCACTACATCAGCGACCCCACCTACTACAACTCGTGGCGGCGGCAGCAGAAGGGCATCTCGCGGGCACAGGCGTACAGCTACACCGAGAGCGACTCGGGGGAGCCCGACCACGCACCCCTCTCCAACAGCACCTCCACGCAGCAGGGCAGCCTCTTCCGCCCCAAAGCCAGCAGGACTCCCACCCCTCAAACCCCTGCCAACCCCCCCAGCCAGCCCGGTACCCTCTACCGCCCACCCAGCAGCTTGGCACCCGGCTCCAGAGCCCCCATCGCTGGATTTTCTTCTTTTGTTTGATATTTAAACAGAAGCAAAAACAACCAGGAGGGGGAAAAAACAAAAGAGTAGGGAAAAAAAAAAAAAAAGAAGAAAACAAACAAAAAAGCCCCAAGAAATTAAGAACAATGAAAAAAAACAGCGACAGGGAGCAGAGGAGGAGGAAGGGGAGAGGCCCAAGGGCCGTGGGCATGGCAGTGGTGCCAGGGGGGGCAGTGGGCTCAGACTCGGTGCCCACGGCGGGTGTGTGGCAGAAGGCTGAGCACCTCCCCTGGGGCTGGGGAGCAAAACCCAGCTCCTCTTTCTGGCCAAAGCTTTCTGCATCATGTGCTCCTGGGGCGAGGTGGGGCGGCAGGGCTCGGGGTGCCGGCAGGATCACAACGGACTTCGCCCCTTGGCACCTGCCCTGGCTGCCCCTCAGCTGCTGCCGGGGTCCCCTGGGTGCCGCCAGGCTGAGTGCGGGGGCTCTCGCTGTGCCAAACCTCTCCCCCAGGACAAGGGGGACAGGGTGAGGCCAGGGACCGACCCCCCCCCACACCAGGAAGAGGAGCTCTGCTGATCTTAAAACCTCTGGACATGGACCCTCCCACCCTCAATCCCTCAGCCTTTGGGAGAAGGGGGCACCCACCATCCCAGGAACCTGGAGGGGGGGCAATTAATTCCTCCCCTCATTTGTGCCTGGCTCAGCACAGCCCCCTCCCAGGACTTAAACCCCAGGAGAGCCCCACTGGGGTGCATGCGGTGCTGATGTCCCCCCTGATTTTGCACCCTGGGGCTGCACAGGGGCTCTGGCCAGGGCTCAGCTGGGGCGGGGCGGTGACCCCAGCCACCCACCCCTTTGCATTTCTGGTGGTTTGGGGTTTTTTTTCCTTTCCTAATGGGGTTTTGTGCAGAGGCCTGGGAGCATAAGAGGCGTGCAGGGGCAGCGATGCCCAGGGGGGTCTGGGGCTGTTTCGGTGGTCTCTGCATAGCAAACCCCTGCAGTGCCTACCAGTGAGCCAGGCACCAGCCTGGCAGGGCCACAGTGCCCGGGTTGAGCTGAGGGAGATGCCAATAAACAGCCTGAGGATCAGCCCGTCTTGCTTCTCTGTCACCTTTCAGCAGCAGGATGTGTCCGTCTGTCCCGCTGGGCTTGTGCCAGCCCCACAGCACTGGGGAAGGAGCTGGAGCCAGAGGCTGCAGTGCCAGGATAGGGCTCTGAAGAGTGCTGGGAGTTGTGCTTCCTGTGTGTTGCCATCCCAGTGGGGCCTGTAACGGGAGGAAAAGGGGACCTGGGGTTGGGATACGGGAGGAGGGAAGTGACCCCACTGCACTAGGTGCTTTCAGCATCGCCAGCAGCTGCCCCACATCACGGGCACTGGGGGTTTCTCCTGGGGCACTTTGCTGCCGTCCTCACCTCCTGCTTGTTCTGCCCTTCGAGCCCGGCAGGAAAATCCTGCTGATGCACTCGGCACCCATCGCCTGCCACCCCTCTGGCAGCAAATGTGGGGTGGAGTGAGGGCTGGGGGGGCCTCAGCCTGCTCACGGCAGCAGCACCCACTTCCCTGGACAGGGGTGACCAGGACCATGGGCTGTGGGGTCTGCACAGCCCCTTGGCACAGGACCCCTCTGCCAGCAGGGCAGGGGCTTGGAGCCACTGGTAGGCATGTGCCCAGACTCTTGCTGTCTGGGGCTGTATTTGGGGACCGGCTGGAGCTGGGGGTATGTGACCCAGTGCTGCAGCCCGTCCCACGGACTGGGGAGAAATGGGGGATGCTGCGGTGGCATCGCTGCTGAGCTGCGGCCACCACGGCAGCACCGTCACCACTGTCACCACCTCGGCACGTCCCCACGGCACTGGGAGCCAGAGGGGAGCAGAGGGCACGTCTGGCAGGTGACTCATCTGACCTACTTGGGAGCTGGCGCTGAAGGGAGCGCAGCACCCAGGGGTGCCCATCCCCTCCCTGGGCAGTGAAGGGAGCCCCGACACCCCTCTTGGGTGGAGGTATTTCCGTGGGGACAGAGGGAGGGTCTGCATTCAACTGGGCAAACCCTGCCCCTGGTTTGCAGCCCAGCTCCAGCCCCAGGCATAGCAGCTTGTGCAAGAGGGACCTTCTTCCCGCCAGCACTGGGACACGGAGCTGCCGGAGCTGTGGGGCAGAGCAGGTCTGGGGAGTTGAGCAACACAGGAGAGCTCCCCGTGTGAGGGAAGTTCCGTGTGTAAGGGACACCCCTCAGGTGAGGGATGCTCCTCGTGCCAGGGATGCTCCTCGTGCCAGGGGTACTCTACGCAGGACATGTGCCAGCAGCCCCTGTGAGCAGCAGCGACCCAGTGCGCACTGATGTGGTCCCTGGATGTGTCCCCCTGTTGTGGGGACAGCAGGATGCAGGTCCAGGGAGGTGCCTGTGTAGGGTCTGCATGTGCTCGCTGGCACTGTGTGCGCTGCAGCCCTGGCCCTGCTTGTCCCTGGCCCAGAGGAGAAGCTGGAGTGTGCAGCAACATCTGTGGCAGGTTTGGAGCTGGTGCCATGCCGGGAGGTGAAGGTGTTGGTGTGGCTGTGGCTGGAGCGCCTGGGGCCCTGTGTCAGAGGTAGTGGCCAGGCCAAGACGAGCCCTTTCTGCTCGTGGTTTCCCACAGCCGAAGGATGCAGCCCCTGAGGAGGTGGCAGATCCCACATCCCACCGTGGTGACAGGTTCACCAAGGAACCTCCTCAGGACAACATGGGAGCTGCTCAGGGCACAAAGCCTGGAATGGGCACAGCAGAGATGGGCTGAGAGCCAGCAGCACTCGTGGGAGCTCTCACTCAGCTCTACCTGCCTCAGTTTCCCCACAGTACAGGTGCAACCAGACCAGCTGGGCTTGTGGGAGAAGACACCACGTTTCCTGCCGAGCACAGCCTCTTCCCTCCCACCTTGGCTTTCACCACGCTGCTGCCACAACCGGCTCTTGCCAAAAGCCCTTCCTGTAACCCTGGCCCCTCCAGGAAGGTCCAGGGTGCCCGTGCCCAGCCCCACTGCTGCCTGTGCTGCCAGCTCTCCTGGCTGCTCGGTGCAGCAGACGGGCAGGGCGAGCTGTCGGCAGCAATCAGTCCCCGGGGACCAAATTGGCCTTGACATCTCTCCCGACTGCTGCTCAGTGGTGGCCTGAGGTTCTCCCAAGGGCAGAGAACGGCTCTCTTATCAGGAGATAAGCCAAAGCAGGGCAGCGGGGAAGACGCTGCTCCCCCAGGTCTGGCTGTGTGGTACCCGCTCGCTGCCCTGAGGTGTCTACCTGCCAGAAATGGGGGCTGTGACCGGTAAAGCTGGGCTGAACTCCAGGGTTTATTGTGATTTATTTCTTTTGGCTGAAGCGGTGTTGGTGTTGGAGGAGGCAGGTTTATTCTCCAGGCTGAGATTAGCTCGGGCAGGGAGGAATGGGAGCGCGGAGAAGCGCTGGGTGCGCGGCGCAGGAGGAGCTGCCCTGCAGCTGGGGCTCTCCCTTTCCTCCAGAGTTCTCTGATTCCCCGCCAGCTCCCCAGGGCAGTGCCCAGTGCCCCCACCTTGCCCTCACCTTGGGCCACAGGGACAGGGACAGCCCGTCCTGCCATGCCAGGGGCTAGACGGGACTCGGCGCATCCTCAGAGCCCTTCGTGCCCCAGGCTTTGCCACCTCCTGCGCCATGCCAGGCTGCGGAGCTCACAGCGTGGGCAGAGCTGCCGGCAGTGGGGATGGCAGCGGAGCTCTCCTGGGCTGGCAGGGAGAGGAGAGCGGCGGAGAGAGAGGACGGACCCAGGTCTGTGCACCCTGGCCCACAGTGGGTGCCCGGTGCGTGCCACGGCCCTGCGCCAAAGCTGTGCCAGGGCAGGGGGTTTCCACGGGTGCTGCTGGCTGGGGTGGGTGCCTGCAGAAGCCACGCTCCAGGTGGGATCCCCCAGGGGAAGACAGGGTGGCTGCACCTCGATCGGGCGATGGGTTCCCGGGTGGGCGGTGGGTTGTGTGATCCTGTTCCCCAGCAGTGCCAGCCAGGGGAGCATTCCGGGTGGGAAAGGCGAGTGGCTGCGTGGAGAGCCCACCCGCAGCAGGCTCTGACCTGCGTACAGCTTGTCCTGGTGCTCACCTGTCGTGCACCCGAGGGTGCCCCGGTGCCAGCAGTGAGCGGGCAGCATGGTCCTGCCCGGGTGTGTGCCAGTTAGCTGGATAACCACTCACCCCTGGGACAATAGCTCTGGGAAGGGGTGAAACCCCACATATGTGGGTGCAAGCTGGTGTCCGTGGGGTTGGCGGGGGCTACTGGGGAGCTTTCTGGCAGTGGCCAGTTGTGGGCTTTGGGGCTGGAGGCATTTGGGGGTGGGCTGTGGGGGCAGTGCCCTGTTCCCAGCACCCTGGGGTGTCCGCACGGCGATCCCTGTGCTCTGCTGCAGCATCGGGGCTCTTGGGAAAGCACCCTCCTTGCTCGGCAGCATCTCCTGCATGGCTGAAGCGGTGTCGGCAGACAAAGCTGGCAGGCGTTGGCAGCAGGAGGAGGGGACGGAGCTGCCGGGAAACTCGGGCACTTCTCCCTGCCCTGCTTTTCAAAGTGCTTTTCAAGCCTTTTCTTCTTTCCTTCTCCGCTTTCAAAAGCTGCTGAGAAGCAATAAAAGGAGCCAGCGACGAGTTCAGGGAGGGTGGGAGCGACGCAGCCACTCGCTCCGTGCTCCCAAGGCTCCCAGCACCCCAACCTCACTGCCATCTCCCCAAGGCCAGATCCAGCCCCGAGGCTCTGCGTAGCCGGAGCTGCTGCAGAGTTCAGGGGAGATGGCCCGTCTCTCCCAGGCTGTTTTTCAAGTTGAGTGGGTGCCTGCTCTTCCCAGCCAGAGTTAGTCCAGCTCTCGGGAGCCTTCCCCGGCAGCTCCCACCAGCCAGCTGATGTTAATCCCTCCTGACTGCGCTGTCTCTGCCAGCATCGTGCTCCCGTGACAGCGTCAGGTGAGGTGAGCAGCACCGTGCCAGCCTTCCATCAACACACGCTGACCCGATGCCAGTGGGTAGAGCTGCTGCTGGGGGGTTCTGGCCAAGCCTCCTCTTCTTCCTCACCCACCAACAAACCACTGCTGCATCCATCGGCAGCTTCCAGGGGACCCCTGCTCAACCGCGGGCACGGGGCTGTGCCTCCTGCCTCAATTTCCCCATATGGAAAACGAGGAGAATAAAGTCTGGTGACCAAACTGGGTATGAAAATAGCATAGCACTGGTGTAAGCTGAGGAGGCAGCACAGCCTGGGAAGCAGCACAGCCTGGGAAGCAGCCTGCAGGCACCAGTGGAGGTGGGGAAGTGCCCAACACCAGGGCTGTGGGCAGAGGCCATGCCCTGGGTGGTTTGGACCCAGTGCTCAGTCCAGCAGAGCCTCTCCACCATACCAACCCCAGCATCTCTGCAGTGCCCCACTCGCCCCTGCTGCCTGCGTGGTTATGCTGTGAGCAGCCTCCTGCCCTCCCCACACAGGGAAGCGTCTGCACCAGATGAGCCATCAAAGCGCTCGGTGCTGCCCAGCCCCGGCTGCTGCCACAACCACAGCCCCAGGTTGGTGCTGCCAAGCCCAGGGAATGGAGCTCCTTGCACCGGCGACATGAGAAACCTTCCCTCTCGCACAGCATCATGTCCCAGAAGCCCAGCCCCTGGGGTCACACAGCTGAGGCATCCCAGGACCTCACTTGCCACTCCCTACACCTCAGCCTGGCTTCCTCCACAGAGGCACCAGACGACTCCGGAATATGCAAGAAATGCTGCATTAAGCAGATTCAGGATAATCTTATGTCTCCTGTCCCTTTTCTTTCACGAAGATCTTGCTTTAATCCCCGCGAGTGGCTGCGCAGCCCTGCACTCTCCCTTGCAGCCCTTCGCCAGCACCGGGGTGGCCACGGTGGCTCTGCCATCGTGTCCCAACCATGGGCCACCCAGCTTCCCCCCGAGTCTGGAGGGGCCCCGCAGCCTCCAGAGAGGGATGGAGCATCGGAGCTGGCTGGGGACAAAGAGCTGGGGGTCGGTGGAGGCCGATTGTAGGTGCTGCGCTCTCGGGGGATGTCACGGTCACGAGTGGAACGGGGACATTGATGCTGCCCTGGGGCTGAACCCGTCTCGTCCTGACGGCTCTGTTCCGCTCTTAATTCCCCTTAATTAATTAGAGTCGGACACTCCCCCCCCCTCAACACGCGGGGTGCAGGCAACCCTTTGCTCTTCCCCCGAGGAACCCACCCGGGACCCCGCCCCGGAGGAGGGGATGTGGGGCCCCCCCCCCCCCCCCCCCCCCCCCGCAACGCAGCAGCTGAGGTGGGGGGGGTGTGCCGGGGAGGAAAAATAAGCGGGGAAAGGGAAAAGCAAGAAGGCGGGTAAACCCCGCAG
>WTSP01025039.1:0-104672 GCA_025331215.1 Actenoides lindsayi | reverse complement strand
AGAAAGAAAGAAAGAAAGAAAGAAAGAAAGAAAGAAAGAAAGAAAGAAAGAAAGAAAGAAAGAAGGAAAGAAAGAAAAGAAGGTAAA
Organism: Actenoides lindsayi; assembly: GCA_025331215.1. NCBI lineage: Eukaryota > Metazoa > Chordata > Aves > Coraciiformes > Alcedinidae > Actenoides > Actenoides lindsayi. Next base: position 104,585 of record WTSP01025039.1, on the reverse strand, counting down.
AATTTATGAAAGTTCAGATCTAAAAAAAAAAAAAAAAAAAAAAAGTGGATTATAATTTCTGGTTCTAGTATTTGGCACAAAAAAAATCTTCCGAAGTAGGCACTTGTGAAGTGTAATATCAAGAGTACAGCTAGGATTTAAGCACACACCTTTTCTAACATTCAATAGTCTACACAATATCATGGAAAGAATTACCATATGCTTTTGACTTCACAATCTGCTGACCAGTATCTGCTGGCCCTTTTCAAACTGCTCTTTAAAGTCACCTGTATGCTAAATCACTCTCTCCATGCTTATTACAACCTGTCTTCAACATTTAATACAGTTTATCATCCTTCTCTGTTGTTACATCTCAAAGAAGATACAGGGAATCAAACAAGTCCCTAAAATGCTTTATCTGTTTTTCCTCTAACATAAAATCTGAAGAGTCATTTGGAAGTTCTGGTAAGACAACAAGATTGAGATGATGTTAGTTAAAGAAAAAAGATAAAAAGCAAAAAAAACAACCCAGTGTTTCCTTGAAGAATGTATCATTGCTAGAATGTACTCCACGTTTGAGATCTCCACTCATATTAATCCTCTGCAGTCTTGGACCCTCTGAGCTTCTTTCTACTCTAGGATGCCTATTGCTGACTACAGATGCCCAGACAGCTTAGCCTCCTGGTCCAAGGCAGACAAGTTTACAGGTACCTAGGGGAGTTGCTGACTTCCTAACTCAGTCATCACATAAAAATTCCTTACATTTATAGGCATTAGTATAAACCATGGAAGAACTCCCTCTTTAACAGAACTCAGTACCATACCTGCTTAAAGATGGAGAGCATTTTTAGTATTTCTGTCATTACATTCTGAACAAAATTCAACTACTATTCCAAAAAAGAACCACAGAGATCCTCCATTACCTTGGGTTTTACTTGATTATTCATTTGTCTTTCATCTGCTTTCACTAGATAAAGACAAGCATAGAAAAAGCAGAGAATTTAACTTTATTTTTCTAAAATAAAAAAAAAAAAGTAGTGTTTGGGAGATATGCATTAAAACATAAGGAGTATCTTAAACAAACTATCAGGGGTATCATTCAACCAGGAGTGGAAAGAAATAAATATGTAAGTTATAACTTGGGATTCTCTTTAATCTTTCACAGGACAAGCCTGCTGTCAAACAAGGAAATATTCTCAAGCTCGTTTCAGTTTCTTATATGATTTAAAATTCTCTTTCAAGATATATGAAGTGTGGGAAACCATACATCTGAATCTTACTTCAGAAGCATGTTCAACAATGGAAATACATGCATTGTATTTCCTTCAGCATTAATAACTTCTAAATTCTGATTCATACTGCAGTCTCTTTTGTTTCTTCAGATCATTCCCAGATATTTTTTCAAGTTAAATCTCAAAAAAAGTAGTTCCATCTTGGCAGATAAGACATCCTTGATCTCTGGTGTAGGTGTTTTCCAAAATATGTCTTAAGCAACTGCAGTGGGTATTGCTTGGACCTGTGTGGAAGGTATTTTACACATTGGAAATGTACCTCAGCATTTGGGTTATGGTCATATTAAACTGTGTTTTTGAATATTCCTTTAGCATAACCACCTCAGAGATTTACCATAACCTATGAAACAAAGCTGTCTGATTGTAGTTCTTGCTGTAATAGTGGAGTAGAAAAGTAACATGGCTACTCTGTTCAGTGACTGAACCTGACCAGAGAGCTCCATGTTCAGTTAAAAAAAAAAAGATTAAAAATCACTCTGGACTGAAGTTCTTAATGCTTTATAGTCTCATTCTGTGAGCTGGCAGCGGTGTAAGTCAGAAGCAGGTGTAGCCAATTAAAAATATTTTGAGGTGATATGTGCGTGGTATTAATGGGAATTAGACTCTTTTAACAAAGTCTGCTTGCAGACAGAACTGCAATTTTTTTTTCCTTTAGCCTCATAAGCAGCAGCTAACATCAATTTCACATAATGAAGTCTGCTATTTAAGTATTTTACTAATACAGAGGAAAGTTCCTTTACACATAGACATGTATCAGGCTAACATAAATTAGTAACTTTAGATCAAAAAGATTCTACAGATTATGCAAGAAGGCATAAAAAATTTCCTTATCCTTTCCTCTTACCTTCTGTTCCAATCCAATGAAATACTTTATTAATTTTTTTTGGACCTCAGAACTCTAACTTGCTCATGTAGCATTGCCCCTAGATTTTATTGCAATTAGGTATTGTACTACTAGCTCACATTTGTTTTGTATATCCAGGAGAGAAAAGCGTCCCCATTTTCATGGAAAGCTCCATATTTTTATATCTCAAAAATATTTTAAAACATACAAAAGAAGATTTTGAAAGTGCAGTGAACACTTGATCTTTTTGCTAATTTAAAATTTGTTAATTGAATTAGAGGTTCTGCAAAGAGGTTAATTATTGTTTTGAACCTGTCACATCTTTTCAAATAATTCAACTAACTTATTAAGTCATCTAGATGGGACAACAGATGAGGTTGAAGTAAACAATGCAAAATCAATTTCAAGCTTTTGAATAAGATTGGAGATTCTTTTTCTTTTTAGTCTCCAAACAAAACACTGAGACCTGTCAGGAATCTGAGAATATATAGTGATTTTATTAAAGGGCTAAATTCTCATTTTGAAAGACATGCATATACCAGATATATACTAGAGTAATCATCATGGCCAAAAGAGAGTATTTTGTAACTAATGCTGATACCAGCTTTTTTTGTTTCTTCATTATTCATCTCCATTTTCTCTTCCCTCAAAAAATAGTAAAATGTGGTGAATATGCATAAATATGACATATTTTTAAAAATGTCTTTTTGTTAGGTAGGCGCTTTAAAGAAACAACAGATTATGTATTTACTTAATGTTCAGCTAAGTAAGCACTGCATCACCACTCTTAATTAATGCTGTCGGTATGTGAAACGCAATGTTTGTTTTAATATAACACCTATATTTAACTTTGTACATTGAGGAAAAGAAGTAACTATATTTCAGTTCATAACACAGCAAGAAAGCCCTTGCCAGTAATAAATAGAAGTTTGCTGCTTGGCTTTTAATTGGGGATTGCTATGTCTCCAGTTCTAGGAATACAATTTGAAAGAAATAATTAATAATGGGAGAACCAAGAAAGTGCCAAAGACATGAAAATGAATGAAAGAGGTAGGAATTAGGTTTTTCACTTTTTTTCTATTGATAATCAAAGGTATAGAAGACTACTACCGCAGCTGCTTGTAAAGAACAGTATCAGTAGAAAAGTAAAAATTATTTTTCTCAACATTTTTTAAGAGGATTTAAAAGTTAAATATCTCTTAAATAATGCAAAATACTGAAGCAAGCAAGATTTGAGACAAACTTTGGTTAAATTTTTCTATTTCTGTCTTTTTATAACATCTCTGAACAGGTCTATTATGGTCCTTAATGCAATTAGTCTGAGTTTTTCAGTCCAGTTTGCAAATCAGGAATACATTGTTTGCACAGCTCTGTTTCATCTTTGCTCCATCGTTATCTAAGCCTGTAGACCTTTGATTCACATCTGCCAGGTTCATGACTCTCCAGCATCCAGAAGTCCTGGGGTTTACAGATTCCATAACTTCAGACTCAACCTCATCAGACAGCTTGCCCTGAAGCAGGGACTCCATTCCTTTTCTCAGGGAATTTTGAAATGACTGGTATTTGTTCTGAACTGGGAGGGAGCGTCTAGTTAACCACAGGCATCTACCTTGGATTCCAGTACTGGGAATTTATCCAGTGGGCTTGACTCACTGTCCTGATTTACACCTGTGAATTTATATTATATTAATTTCCATCTGTGTTTTTGTTTTCACCAGTGCAGAATGACTATGAAATGCTGCCATTCTGGTTGGGTAGCAGTTTCATTTTTTATTGTGCAAATCTACCCAGGGGGTAAGGCTATGGAGAAGCAGACTTGGTGTGTTTAATAAAAGAGTTGCCCTAAATAATGTCCTAATTTCAGCACTCTCTAATTATTGTCTAAAAGTTGAGCAGATGAAAAGTACTTCAAACACACAAAATTGTTCCTACCAAAATGTTTGAATGTCACACATTATTACTGAAAAAACAAAACAAAAATTGTAACATATTAAATAGTGGGTATTCGTATTTTCAGATTAACAGAGCAAAACTTCCGTACTGGAAAATGACCCTGCTAAATGTCTGCAATCTTGTCAACACCTTGAACAACCAAGCAGGGGAAACAGTAGAGGCAGATGAAGAGGATCTTGTTTTGGGAAGACAGTTTCCTGCTACTCTGGATGGCTTCAGCTTGGAAGCAATGCTGACAGTGTATCAACTCCAAAAAGTTTGCCACAGCAGAGCTTTTCAGCATTGGGAGGTAAAAGAGACTGTTGCCAGTGTATGTTTCAACTGCTATTAAACTCTCAGAATCTGTCTGTAGTGATGTTTTCAAATCCATATCCATGTGACCCCTGTCACATTGTCTGAGCTTTCCTTCCCTTTCTTGTATTTTCCAATACTTCTAATATACCTCTTATTGAAAGAGTTATGAATTTATGTAATTTCTGATGAACTGAGTAATTTTAGGGGTTTTTATGGTTTTTTTAATATATTTTTATAATGTCCTGTGTATAAATGAGAACTATTCTTAACTACATACTTTCTCTACTCATTGTAGCCATTCCAAGGAACTAAACAAACACATGAAAGTGAGCTCTATGCCAGAACGCAAAATTAATATTTGCTTAATAGACACAAGGTTACTGCAGATTTATTGAGGCATAACCTAATGTAGGCAGAGCTTCTGAAAACCCTTTTAAGGCCCTAAAGCAAACTAGATTCAAAATGCATGGTCACCTGCCCATGTGTGCATGTAATTTTACCAGGCACTCTGAGCTTTTTATCATTGCTAGGAAACTGGTAGCAAGGGAACTCTTTCTTTTCACTTCCCCACACATAAAGAGGGCCCTGGAGTTGACGTTGTGATTTTATGAGGATTGCTGCTCTTAAATTGTCATTGTTTATCATCCATTTGTGATATTTATCTTAGTGCAAATATTACAGAGAGACACACTGGGCACAATCCACTTGCACTGTTATATAGTACACTAAAAGCTGCTTTGCATAGTGAAAAAAGATATCTCAGTGTCACTAAACACTTTACAGAAAACCCAATCTCTTCAGCTATTGCAGGTTCACAGTCAATCTGTCTGAATTTTGATCCTTTTCTGTTTTCTGAACCACAGCTTCATATTTGCAGGCATGTTCTCAGTCCTTCATATTAGCTGAGATGGTCCATACAGAAGTCTGTAACATCTCTGAGAACCAGACTTCTGTGAGGATTCTCTCATCAGTACTTGTATTGCTGAAAAGGAACTACTGTAGAACGGACAGTATGCAATAGCCCATATGATTTAATCACAGTTCCTTACTTTGCATTTTCCTCACCTCTTTTAGTGGTTGGGAATTATCACTCCTAACAGTACTGCAAGTGAAATTGAAGAAAAAAAAAAAAAAAAAAGTCCCTCTCTCAATTTAGGAGCGTGCATATGCAGTGCAGAAGGTTATAAGACACAATAAAAGAAGGGATAGAACCAGAGGCAGAAGGATTGAAGGCTTCAAATAAACAATTTATGTAATGAAAGAAGTTCTTGTGATCTTATTCATCTGGGATTTACTCCAAACTCTGTTGAAACCATGAGAGTCTTTGCATTCATTTAGACAGCATTTAGATGAGCACTCATTTATTAAGTAATTAAGTGAGTTACCGAGTTCGATTGCTTTGGGAAATACTGAGGTGAGTATAAATGTATTTTCAGTTAAATGCCTTTCAGCCAGACAGTAGGACTGTACTTGACCATGGAAGAACATGGTGAGAGAATGGATGAAATCTTAACAGATAAAGCAACAATTCTGAACAAAACACTTTAAAAATTCCAAGTAAACCTCAAAACACGGTTATATAAGAAATTTTGACTGACAAAATTTTGCCTTTCTTGTGCTTTATTTAATTTCATACTTATTACATATTTTGATTTTTTTTTATCTGTAGGAAACCGTAGATAAAAATATTGCTCAAAAGATGAAACCAGAAAGCAGTGGGTGTTTTAGGAGGTGTTTAGCCTAAATGAGTGATTATTGAGTGACAATCATTAGGAAGTTTTAAGTCAATTCAAGTTTAAGTCCAAGGAGGACATAACAGCTTTTCTCTCTTGTCAAAACTGATGATCTCATTTGTTTCAGTGGAATGTAAATATCATCTCTGCAGGATTCAGCTCATCTTAAGCCTGATCTTAGTTTTGTGTCTTGAGTTTTGGGCTTTTTTTTTTTTCCTTCCTTTTTTAAAAAAAAAAAAACCCACAGCCAAACAAAACAAAAACCACACAACTATCGTGGTAAAGAATTGGTTGCAGATGTTAAAATAAAGTTTTAGAAAACTTTCTAGGAATTGGTAATCTTCACTAGCAAAAAAAATCTGGTAACACTGTCTCTCTTCTTGCATCCTACAGTTACTTCAGCAAGATGCTTTTGATCTGGAAAACACAAGCCAAGACAAGGAAATAATGAAAAGAAAAAATCCCTATATTCTGAAACGGCAGCTACATGTTAACAAAGCTAGAAGACCATACATACTCAAGAGAAGTTCATATTACTGATGCAGCAGAAGAAAACAATGTATATTTAGTTTGTAGGTAACTGTGCATAATGGTTATCTTATTTAATCTAAAATCATGCTTGTGTGAAAACGTACTACAGAAAATCATGAAGATGATAACATAATTGTGTCTTTTTTTCGATTGTTGTTTCTTGATTGTGATTTTTTCCTACTTGAGATTAATTGGACCAATACATTTGCAAATAAATCTAGTTTCTAAGCATGATGTATTGTACAAAACGGATATGTCAACATATTTCCAAAAATATTGTTGTGTTTTGCTATTTTATAAAACACATCAACATACATCGAGTAAATTGATATTGTCTGTAAATCCTATGAAAATATTACAGTTTCTTAATGTAGCACCTCAAACATATATATGCTTGCAAATTTTTGTATAATACACTGGTCAGAACTGCCACAATATTTTATATATTGGCCAGTTTAATTTACTAGGGATTATGTTGAAGGAAGTACTAGCAGCTAAGTTCAAATGGTAATTTCAAAATTTGTATTTTAAATAGCCATCTTGTAAATTAATTTTAAGTTTTTGATTCCTAACTTGCCACTGAAGAGTCATAATTTAAGAAAACAATACATAAATAAGACTTTAACAAAGTATGCTTGTGACAACAGACCCAGATGTGCTTCAGAGTCTTGTGTACCACCCACTAAATAAGGGAAACAGTTTATTAAACCAGTAAAAGAATTTACAGTGTTTACCTAATCTATGATTGCTCAGGAAAATAAAATAAAGATAAAAAATAAAATCTGATTCATGCTCCTGTGCTGTCACTGTTAAAGTCAGAATAGTTATCTGGTTATATGAGAAACTTGGGAGAAATATTTGCAAGGGGAATTAAAATTAGAACATCTAAAACTTAAAATTAAAAGGCATTTCCTTTCCCTCCCTCTACAAATTTGTAACAACAACAGGTAGTTTCAGGGATTAAAGATGGTGTTGGAAGCTGATGGAGAAGAAAGCTCTCAACATGGAAAAAAATGTTTTCAATCTGTGAGGAATCAAGTGCCACTTGAAACTTAGATGTTTTCCAGCTCTGTGTCTGTGATGTGTATAGGAGACTCAGGATCTCAATAATTCCGGGTTTCAGTCTAGAGGAAAATAGTTTGAAAGAACTGTTGGTCACGACAATAGCCAAAATAGAGGAATAGTCCAAGACAAATTAAACGTGTATGCTCAGACCAGGAGGCAAAAATGGGACAGACATTGCTTTTGAAAACCTACCTGTTTTCTGTTTGAGGTATTTCCTCAAACAATACTGTTCTAACAAATTCCCAGAATTTTCAGGACAGATTTTCAGTCAATTATTATTAAACATATGCAAGGATATGCACAGAAAAAACCATACCCATACCAATGGTTATATGAACATTATTAAAAGGGGAGAAATGTCTTTTCTTAAAGTAAAATGTATTTTTGTTATATTAAAGCTAATTGTAATTCCTTTTCTCACCACAAATGTTATTAATCAGTTTATTTATTCAATAGCCACTAAATGCATGCACTCACAAGATATAGCTGAGCATACAATAATTACTGTAATAATTGTTATGACTTGAATACAACAAAGCACTTAAGCACATTTGGTCTTCATGTTTTAAACAATGTGCTTCAGGGATTTGCTTAAATAAGGATCTAGTAGATTCATACCTTTTTTTTTTTTGGTAATGAAATTGTTATATAATTAGACTGGTGGCACAGTATGCTTCAAAGTGTCTAAGTACCATCTCTTTTTTCAACAAAAGCTCCCTAGTCCTATTATGGACACTTTAAATTCTAAATGACCTGATGGTTTGAACTAACAAAGCAGGACAGTTTGTTTCAAAATTCACCGCTAGCAATGTATGAAGAGAAAAGAAAATAAATTTCAGACTACTATTTCATGGGGAACACAGAATAAGACTAAAATAAATTGGTTGCCATAAGATTTTTCTCTCGTGTTCAGTTTATATGCATAGAAAAGAAAAAGTAGGGTAAGGTACCATGGTTGTCATCCGATAGAGAATGTTAAATATTTTGAAAACAAGACCACCCTTCCATGTTTCATTTTGGAGATGATTTAGATATTCAAGGTGATGGCAGAGGACCTCAAATGATGTCGATTAACTATCCTACCCTCATCTAACGCTCCATACTCAAGTGGGATATGCCCTGTGGCTGTTGTTCCTTGCAGTGCAGAGTTAACAAATTAGCCAGACTGGCTGAAAATGGGTTAAAATAACCCCTTTCCTTTCAGCATGCTGTGAATACACTCAGAATCAGCTACTATGTGCCACTGGAAGAGACAGAACTTAAAGTATGACTTTAAGGGAGGCAGTTTCTTTTTGTTGTTCTCTAGCCTCTGATGGTGAGAGGATGCTCAGGGACCTGTCAGAGGAATGTCATCCAGAGTGGAAAATGGTCCTAACTAGATTAGGAAACAATATCCATAGTTCTAACACGGTCAGTAAAGATAGAAAAGCCAATGCTGGCACTTCAGCTTATTGGTGATTCGTGAAAAGCAAGCATAGCAACATTAAAATATTAGAAAACATACACCATACAATTAAGCCAGATATACAGAGCTGTTAAGGGGTATTTTGATGTCTGGGGGACCCTTAATTTCTTGAAATCTCTCACTTTTAGCTGTTGCTACCTCCTAATGACCTCACTCCTGTGGAATTATAGCCTTTCTTTAGCCTTCCTTTTTGGATGATGGCAGCAAAAAAACAGTCAGGCTTATGCATATTTTTCACTACTTTGCACATTAATTCACTAGGGTTCTCAGGGTACCTGCCTTGGCCCTACTTGTGCATTGTCTGCAAAATCAATGCTGTATTTGCAGCAGCAATGGGTGCTGAATGAAGTTCAAGCCAGAGGAGGCCCTCACAATATACAAAGATTGGTAAATTCAGACAGCTTTTTCTTTTCCTATTTTTTTTTTCCAGCTTATAATTGTCTTAAGTTTAAAAATGTTGTTTTGAAGACCGTTAACTCAGATTGCTACCTTGGCTTAAAGAACTGCCTCTTGATATGGACAATTTTGTTGTATAAAGGCAATTGCTGAGAGATTTGCTGTCTTTCTCTGTCTTTACAGAAGAGCACATTTTTTTCTGACATATTCCATTGCTGGGTTTTTTTGTGAAGTTCATAGATGAATAATTATACCAAATATTCAGAAACTTTATACTTAACTATTTCTCATACTCCTAAAATATTGAATATTGTCATTCAGAGCAATTTCAGAAACTGCATAGTTATTTCTAATGTAGAATTAAATGGAACTGGTATTTAATTTGATTTTATGTATTTTCAATAGTTATAATCCATAATCTTATAAATTCCCTGTACAAGAAAAGGAAAACATAGAGAAATGAAGAATTTTATTATCTCTGAAGCATATATTTGTTAGTTTCTTTTTAAAAGAAATATTAAATAATAGTTACTGTTCTCAAGTTTAAATGTGGTGTTAAAATAAGTCTTCATCTTTCTTAAGTCTTACTTGTACTATATAAAATTTGCTGTTTTCTATCTTTTCCATTATGAGTGTAAACGTTGTTCTATATTTTAGGTAAGAGTCTAATGGATGTGGTGTGAAAAAAAGTGAATGAAGCATGGCATTTGAAGTTTAAAAGAGATTTAATTTTGTCATGTATGATTGTGGCTATGTCTCATACCCTACTCTTACCTAACACATAATGGAGACATGATAATTTGGTCTTGATCTTTATTCTTTTTCCCTGAGATTAGCTATCAGTTTGTACTATGTGGTATCAGATTGAAGATGCAAGCCATGGCTATAATACTTACCTGTAGGAGGGCAGAAAGAGGAGCAAGTTCTTCTGAAGTTCCCTAAGGTTCCAGACTGATCATTGATGTTCTCCACATCCAAAATATTGAAGTGACTGAAGGCAATCATAAAAGAAGAGTTACAAAGAACCTGCCAAACGAAGTACACTGTCTTCTGTGACATAACAAGAGTCAGAATTTGCACCTTGCTGTCCAGGAAGAAAAGACAGTGGAGGGAGGCACTGATCTTCATAAGGAACTGGGGGAATGAGGTTTTCATTGCTATCAAAGTCAAGCATTCAAAAATCATGAGTGCAGTTGCAAAAACCTGCAAATAGCTAGCTAGCTAGCTGGATGGATGGATGGATGGATAGATAGATAGATAGATAGATAGATAGATAGATAGATAGATAGATAGATGATAGATACATTAGTTAGATAGATAATAGATAGATAGACAGACAGACAGCCCGCCCTGACACTTAAATAAAGTAATAAATAGACATAAAATGATTTTTATTTCCCTCCATTTATTGGACTGCCAGGGAACATCTGAATCACATTTTTAAGTTTTGTCAACAAGAGGAGCTGAAACATATTTGTTTGTTTTTATCCATTGCTACTGATAATTGACATTCTCACCCAATCTCTTGAATTCAGAAGGTGTCATATTAAGACACACACAAAAGCAGGTAAGATTTCAAACCCTGTCAGATCCAGGATACTTGGATGGGTCTGACAGACCCAATAATCAGACAGTAGACTAGAAATTGCTTTGTGGTACCTCTTTAGCAGGCAAGCTTTGGCTGGTCAAATGACTCCTCTGAGGTGACAATATGGGGAAACTGCCCGGGAGCCACACAGGAACTTTTGGAGGGGTATCAGTTTTTAAGAAACATAAAGCTTTTGGGAAGTGTTAGTTGCCCAACTAAGGGTTGCTTATACCAAGGAGATGAGAATGTACAGCAGTTGTCTTGGGAGACTCCTCACATCCTCTCATAGAGAGGGAATACATGGGAATATACATTACTGGACTTGAATTATGAAGGAATAGCACTTGTCTGTTTGAGCTCCCAGTGGGTCAAATGCCAGTCTGTTCTGTCTCAAAAGCTGTAGCGCAATATTACTCTGGAATCATTTTCTATTTTACTCTTGAAGTTGGGTTGTAGGAATCTTTTGCAGGATGTGTTTCTCTTATGTGTACATGAGGGGTTTCTCAGTCTACACTCAGCTTTCATAAATTATTGACAGCAGCCTGAGGACCTCTGTCCAGATGTAGCTTAACACATTGTTAACAGTATGTAAATGAAAAACTGCTGGGCTTCTACGTCAGTGAATCTGAGCTTAAGGATAGACTGGAAACATCCTAAAAGACAATCTTTACATTATTATTGCAGCTTTTTCTGATGTATTATTTTAAAATCCAAGCTGCATAATTCGGTATTTCAGAATTTAAGATTTCCCCCCCTATAAATATTTAACTCAAGGCCTAAAATAACTGTGTACACAGAAAAAACCCCAAACAAATTAAAAAAACCCAAACAAACTAGTATGTGATCTATTGTGTATTATTTTAATAAAAAAACTTTTCACAGAGCAATATGATTGGGAATCATTTTGTCTGGAATAAATGGTGTGATTTTTTTTTTCAAAACCATATCGTTTGGATGTATTTAAAGACAACTGTTCCTAGAATCTAATATTTTAAAGCCTTTTATTAGGATGCAAAAAACAATTTAGTTGATTCCCTGTGGTTAAAAAACAATCCTCCTACTCTTCAAAATTTAAAGAAAAAATAAATTCCTATTTTATAGCAGGTATAGAGAAGGTCATAGAAATACTTAGTTCTTGCATGAAAGAAATCTCTAGGTTATTTTTGTGCACTAAAAAATCCTTAGGGTAGTTGTATAACCCATATACAGCTGTTGTTGTTGAGTTTTATTATCTTAATGATCTTTTAAATAAAGAGCTGTTTGGAACAGACAATATGCTTTTTGTTCTGCTCAAAAAGAAGATATAAAAAAAACCCAAACCACATGGAGTAAAGGTATATGTGTACATACCCATGAATGAAGAGTTTATTAAAATTATTCTGAATTTTACAGCAAATAAAGTATAACTTATGGGAATATGCAACTGCAGAATATTATGGTACCATGGTACCATGCTGTTTACTGCAGAAATAGACAGTAATGGCAAATTTCTAAATGATTGTCTTTAATATGCAGAAGGCATTGAAGTACTAAGATTGCATCTGCTTTTGAAGCTGAAATCCTTGGTGAATACTTCTATTCTCCTCAAAAGTTTCCATTTACTGAAGGCAGTTTTTTCATTACATTGGAGTTAAGAGTAACTATTCCAAGACCCTGCCTGTGGGGAATGAAGGAGTTATGTACATTATAATATGTGTCTTTTTATAAATATTACACGTACCTCCACTTTACCTTTGTGGTTTTACAGAATTCTGTGTTAGAGAGTTGAACTGAAAGGGGCTGTAAGGGAACAAGCAAATGAGAAACAAAATACAGGCAAATAAGGAACTTAACGAGAAATTATGGGAAGATGTTAATTGTATATTCCTTCTGTCTGGCTCCAATCAAAGAGTATCAGAGCTGTCTGAGTCATATGTACTTGGAGGGAAGAAGGGAGGGAGAAAGGGAAAGCCAGAGAGAAATGAGGGAAGGCCATCTAATACCAAGTGGTCTTTCTAGGTTAGTGTTAGTTGAGGACTAAAGTGTACATAGGCTGTATAAACTACAGATACAGGATATTCTGATTAAAAAAAAAGGGAGTTTCCAGCAAATAATAGAATGGGCAATCATCTGGCCCCCATCCCAACACTTCCCTTGCATTGAGAAAAGCAGCTTAAAACTGTGAGGTTTCAAATTGATCTTTTAAGCTGAAACTGGAACAACTGAAGAAAGCTGATCAGGAGGAGAGAGTGGGTGGAAAGGGTCAGGAATGACACATATCAGAGTCAGTTCAATCATTCAGTAAACTGTGCAAAGACAGGAATATCAGTACTGAGTAGGGCAGAAATGCAGATTGCTGTTAATAGTTTGGGATTACCAACACCAATCTGCCCAGGTTTGAGAGGGCTTGTGGTTTGAATCTATGTCTCAAGCAGATCGGCACCATTTTCTCTCACTGGTCACAGACTTAGAAGATGTTGTGACATCCATGCAGGAGGCAAGGAAGATTTTTAAGGGCTATAAAAAAGAACAGAAGAAAACCTAGTTCCAAGGAGAAGGCATTATCATGAAGCAGAAGCTCATTTCATTCTTGAAAGGTAATGAAAACTTACATTTAGAGGTCTGTATACATTGATAGATCATACATTGCTTATCTTCTCTACTTCATATTCTTAGCCCTGAATTTTTCTTTTTTTTCACTGTAGTGAGACTATTTATTACAACTTATGAGAGTATTCAAAAAAGAGTGAATCTTTAGGAATTCAATTATTAATGTCTCCTGATACTTTCCAACTTCTGATGTACACATTCTTATCCACCATAGCACTAATTCCTTGTGGTACTACAAATTCCTGTGCCATTATTTAATCTAGTTCAATTAGCAAGTTCCCTAATAGGTCTAAATCAAATATCGGTGAAATAAAAATAAATTACATATAGTGTATTTAGCATGTATTAAAAAAAAATTATCAGAGAAAAATGAGTCATATATGAACTGGATTTTATCCCATTTTACATGTATCCTGTTACATTTTCCACTGAAAGACTCAAATTCAACTAAAATTACATTAGTCTGTAGTTATACAGATTAGTTTTCTTCCCACTAGCTCTTAAATATAGATTTCTTATTATCTCTTTGTATCATACTAGTCAAAGTTGTATATATTGTTAAAACCAGCTTCAGAATTCAGATCTGTTTCTTTGAATGATGGCATGGATCTTATCCAGAAGCCTGATTCAATCCTTTGTATCATTCATGCTCAGATAATCTTTAAGAATTATAGCAAAACATTCCTTTTTCAGAAAAACGACACTTAGCTAGCCATCTCTTTACATCCTTTGCACTCCCACAGAAACAAAGGAAGAAAAAAAAGACTTGAAAGTAATTCCGTAGTCTAAAAGAGTTTTGAACTAAGCAAACAGAATTAGAAAGTAATTTTGTATAGGCTTCATTATTGCTCATTGCATATGGTAACAAGAAGTTTTATGATTTTTCCATGGTGATAAGGTATTTTGAATGCTAGGAATATATAAACCTTAGGTCTAACACTATCCTCTGACACTATCTAACCCTAGCATAGAGAAGATTATGCTTTAGGGAAAATTTGTTTTTGTTTAGAGGGTTTAAAAATGATCTGTTTCCCAGTTTTTTCTTTCTATTTAAGTAAATGTTTATTACGAGAGTAAGGAAATTACTCTTTGAACAGTCTGAGGAATATCTTTTAAAAATACTTGAATATTATTTAGGACAAAGAAAAAATCCAGAAACTGGTTTAATACCAACTATGCCTAAGTAATAAAAGCTTGACTGAAATGTTGTTGAACATGGGCTAAGTTAACTTGAAAAGAAAAATTTAGTTTTTCATAATATTTTTTCTTTGGTAGTTTTGATCTTTTTTTCTCTCTATTTACATTCGTAGTCCATTCTGGTTTTCTTTACTCCACAAAGCTCTGGTTTGTTGCTCTGCTTCAGATAGGATGCTCTTATAATAGGAGGAAATAGAAAAGTTCAAATGAAGGTGTGTTGTATCAGAAAATCCCAGTCCCTTCACGTTAGCAAAATATGCAGGTCTTCTGGGTTCAAGTCTGGATATTTTCTGCATGGCCAGCATTTTAAATCATGTTTCTTTGAATGTTAATGATACAGAAAAAAAAAGAATAATAAAATATTTGTTGAGAACCCACTCATTCTATAGGAACTAAAATTATCTGGGATTGCTGATATTAGACTTCATGCAAAAAAAATCTGTAAGCCTAAATTTCTGAACCCTGTGTTCTCATGGCCTTTGGGTGGGAAAAAATCCTATGTGAAATATTTGAATCTCTGTGAAACATTTCCTTTAGTGTAAGATTAATGAGTGGCATTGGGAGCTATAGCTTTTATCAGACAGGCTTCACCAATAAAAGTTTAGAGAGGAACTCCAGAAATTTATATTTTTTTAAAGAAAGTAATTTGGAACTGGTCTTAGAAAAAAGTAGATTTTTTTTTCATTTACCTAGTATAATTGTGGCAAAGTGAACAGACTACTTTAATGCATGATTCTCTAACCTGGTCCTGAAATCCATTTTTCTTTGGCCTGGATGTTTATAGATTATGAACAAGATCTCTTACGAGCATCCATCAAGGCAGAAGGCAAAAGAAGATATGCTGTGCTAAAACATTTTTGATGCCTTATTAGCAGCTTTCAGTAGTGTGTGAAGAAACATAATGTACTATTTGCACCACTTTCCAAGGCATGTCTTCATGTGACATGTACTGTGAAAAGCCTTCATTTAGGTAGAGTGAGTGTTAAAATATCTGAAGCATGCTGCTTGTAAACCTGATTTCTGTTCACTTAAGCACTTCAGTGCTTTTCTGTTACAAGTGCATCTGCCCCTTGAAGAATACTGAAAGTCTCTATGACTCATTTTCCTTAGCTAAACTTTTACCAAGAAAATGTGGTTGACAACAAATGTGAATGAAAGGATTGCTCAGATTCACCATTAGAGATATTCGTTGAGACTGATGATAGAGACAGTTAAAGCTTGGTACAAGAGTACAGCTTTGTATGATCAGTTGAAAGGGTTTGGGGAATCGGGGAAAAGGTCAAAAAAATGGACAATATTTCTTTTGTTTGCATATAGGTACACATACACAGAAGCATACACTTGTATATGAAGACACTGCACATAATGTCTTCAGCCATATCTGTGTTAAGTTGTATCTTACCACAAGAAGACGTTTGCGGGGATGCTACTTGATTTTTCTGGCCAAAAATGAAAATGTCTATGATTGTTTCATGTATAAAAGAAATGTCAACAGTTTCATAAATGTTGTTGTGTATTAGCAGAGCTGGACAAAACAATGCCCCAGAGATGATCTTTTCAAGTGTGGGTGTGAGCTGCACAACTGGGTAGTATGCCTGATAGTCACCTTCCAACATTCATAAAATCAATTCCATGTCCTGTACTGTCACATTGGACCTGAACTGAACACACAACTTGGAGTGGGAGAAGAGGAAAAAATGTGGTTGGCAGAGAAGCTTCAGTCTTCTAAGAGAGCAATACATATATAAACCCCTCAGATATTGCAAAGGTGATAGGAGGGCAGCCTTCTGGAAGCTGGAAATGATGATTTGATAAAATAGCATAGGTGGCAAAAAAGATGGAATAAATGGTTGCTATTAAAGCTAAATGAAGAGAACATAATGTCAACTTCTTTTAAAAAGATGTTGACATCCTTTAAAGTTACTTCCTCTCTGACACTGAGTACAGCAAGCTTGTACCTGTCCTCTTCCAAGAACAAGAAACAGGAGGCTTTTGCCTGTCCTCCTGGGATTGCAGAAATAAAACTTGTGAGAACTAGTATTTCAATTTTCCTAATGAAGGTGGAAGTGCAGTATCCTACTGCACTTACTTTTTTGACTAGTCTCTAGAAACTTGGCCCAATGCTAAATTACAGGAGATCAGTACTTCTGAGCAAAACAGAATTTCCTCTGTAAATACTTTAAATCATCCTGGTTATTGCATGGATTATAAAAGTAGAATTACTACAGAATTGAAAATGCATGAAATTTGATGTGATGTAGCACAAAAGTCACTAAGAGCAGAAGACACCATCCATGTCACTGAGTTCAATCCTTCACAATTTTAGGCTGGCAAGTATGAGAGACTTTTCATGCGGAATTCAACTCAAATAGCTGTAACCATCTGGAAGTCAGATATCTAAGCTAGTTAGGCAGATTTCCTCCATGCCTAATGAAGACATAGACTCTAGGGGAAAAATCCTGCATCAGGAATTATCTATCTGTAAACAAGCTACCTTGAACTAGACACTTCAGCTTTGAGTAAAACAAAGATGCCACGTGAATCTTGGTTTGAGAATATAATTAGTGATAGATGTTTCTCTCTACACAGTGATCATAATTAGACAGAAAAATATGAGCCAGCAAAAGAATTAGTTCCCTGAAACAAAAATGAAAAAGAATAAAGCAAGATTTGAGGTAAGAATCACCTTACTGGTCCTGATATTTAGTGTTATAGAAAATATTTTTCCAGTGCCATGTAACATACTCATTGAGTGAATGTTTGAGAGAACTATCAAAGATTTAGGAAATATTTTGGAAATTGAAAGGGAAGAGAAATGGAAATTGAAAGGGAAGAGAAATAAAAATTAATATAAAATGGACATAAAGTAAAATCTTAGCAGTGAGTTTATATTTATTGAATTAAAAATTAGATTCTCAGATCTGATTGAAAGTACTAGCATGTGGCTATGAATGTGTTATGTATCTGCAGCTAAGGAAAGCCTCAAAGACAATTTACATAATGAGGTGTTGAAAAAAATTGCGAAGTGTGGAAAAATTATTAAAGGTTTGTGGGTTTTTTTTTTCCAAATAGCATGTTCTGTTAAACTGCTATGGCCAGAAAGAGATTAAGAACAAGCTTTTTATATATGTTGGTTTGGAATTTTTTTTCACTGAAAAAATTACAGGAAAGCTTGAAAACTTTCTTTAAAAGGGAAACTGACTTACATAATGTGAAAGAATATTGCATATATTGCAGTATTTAGGTATTGATTCAATAAGCATTTGTGAATATGCTGAAGTTTATGTACTTTGAGTAATCTATCTGTACAAACTACTCACCCTTCTTTAACTTAGTTTTGTTATCAGTAGCATGAGTGTTGCTTTTTTTTTTTCATTTTACAGACTATCCATTGTTCCTGGGTGAATCACAAATCTGAAACAGATCAACTTTACATTTGTAATGCTATTGCTGGCAAAAAATGTGTTGTTGAAGTTTTGGCCTGGCAATCACAATTTTCCTTTCAAAAGTGTTTTTGATTACTGTTGATGTTTTTATTCAGATTTTATACAGTATCAATAGAAAGTTCAAGATTTGGTTTAATTTTGGAACACGACATTGAAGCTGTAAAATATTTTGGAATATATTATCAGATGTGTACTCTTTCTTTAAATCTTTAACAAAATGGGAGGTGGTGGTGAGTTGGTGAATATTCTGGACAGAAGGAGAAGACAAGGAAGAAGGAAAGTAGGAGAGAAAGAGAGAGACTAAGGATAATGCTCTTTTCCTTGTTTTACAGCAACTGAATAAGCAACACAATATCTTAAACCTTATCATCACAACCAGACACTATCTGACCTGATGCAAAGGTGGAAATCATTTTTTCTAGAGTTACTAATAGCTCTCTGTGCCTGATTTATACCGTGTTAATCAAGATCACTTTTTAGAAATTGTGACTTTATGCATACTGGGTTTTTTCAAACTATTTCAAGCTAAACACATACCTGAAGCAGCATGTATATCATAAACTGACACTTCAAAATTATTGGTATGTTTTTAATCAAATTTCCTGCTCTAACAATGTTTCAGGCCCATTTTCAGGTGTAAATACAGCTACGAGTAAATTACAGAAGTTTCTATGACTCTTGTACTTCATCAGTTTCCCAGTCCATGGAGAACACTTGATTTTAACAGATAAAAACAGGCATTTTTCCTTTATCATCTTTTTTTGACTGAGGTAGATTAGTTCCTACTGTGGACTTGAGGAGATTACTGACAATGGAAGAAGCTTTTGTAGGGGATGCTGCCAGTTCAGCATGTACCCATGTCACATCGGCCTATTTGTAACCCAGGGTAAGGAAACCAAATGATGAGCTGCTGTTCATGATCAGTGGTCTTATCGGTGAGCAGGTAGCTGAGGAGGCAGCAGCAGTCAACATGCTGGAGAATAATTTGGCAGTATACAGATGACAGAGCTGGGAGTTTGGTCTGCTTCTTGTTTGGGACCAAGGGGTAGAATATCTGTTTTAATTACATTTAGCTCTGAGACTTTGACTTTCACATGAACAGAGGATAATTAGAAAACAGTCCTGCTCCAGGCTTGAAGCCTGCTTTTTACATCCACACAGCTTAGGGTGGAGTGTCAGGACTTGTATTAAGCGTCATATTCCCAGGGGCTCCAAGCTCAGCCTCTGGAACTTAAGGATTAACAAATTGGACACTTTTTCTTGTGAATGCATATCAAGACATTGCCTGGAGAGACACAGAGAATAAAGCATAGGCAACAGCATTATATGTTGCCTTTTAAGTTTTTGTTTGTTAAAACCAGTAACATACAGCTTCCATTCAATTCAGATGATGAAATAACAGTTTCCCAATAGGATAAAAATCACTGTGTTCTCAGATTCCCATGTTTAAATGGGAGACTTTCTGTACTTTTTTTTTTTTTACTTGAAAGCAGTTATATGTCTACATATACAGATTCTAATTCAA
This sequence comes from Actenoides lindsayi, assembly GCA_025331215.1. Classification (NCBI taxonomy): domain Eukaryota; kingdom Metazoa; phylum Chordata; class Aves; order Coraciiformes; family Alcedinidae; genus Actenoides; species Actenoides lindsayi. Next base: position 84,688 of record WTSP01025039.1, on the reverse strand, counting down.
TACCGTAGTACTTGAAGATGAAGTATAAAAGCACTATCTACCTGGAATAAAGTTTGAAAAATCATGAATCATATCACCTCCTGTGCCCAGTACACATGGCCTTTGCAATAAAAATGCATATCCTGTAAGAGCTTCAGAATTCAGTTTCTACCAAGTTGGTTCTAGAAAGTGCTGGGGATGCTGATGTGGCTTTCTGCACATGCCCACCTGTTAGCTGAGATAATTCTTTCAGGAGCAGTGGGAATATCCTTGCATGCAAGCCAAGGCCCATCTTTAAGCCAAAGTTAAGCCTTCCTGAGATGATGCCAACGCATTCAGACATTCAAGATTTATATAATGATATATAAATGTGGTTTAAGTACTTACTTTGGAGTGCCCAGGACATTATACTTAATCCACCAGAAAGGTGCAGTAGTATTACAGGTGAGACAGAGAGTAAAATACAACTACTGAAATCTGTTAAGAAGAAATAGACAAAAACAGTGTAGTTAGGAATCACTGCTGAAGTGGGATAGTAAGATATTACAATATTTGCTTAGAAAATAATAACTGTGAGTATCTCTTCTACTCAATCTCTGGAAAATAAAGCTATCTAAGATCTGAAATGCTAATGAACAGACTGGAAGGAAAGTGACTTTACTAATTAATCTCCCTTGCTTTTTAAGTAAAGTGAAAAGAGTGAAAAAAGCATCTTCACTAGTAGGGTTGGTTTTTTTTTTTTTGCAATATACCACCATCTGGTGGAAGTAAAGAGAGCTTTTGAGCAGTTAACTTGTCTTGAGAATTGGGAAGCTTTTGTTCCCTAGTACTTCAATGGGCTTTAGTGTACCAAATCAGTTAAAAATACGTGAAATTTCCACACTGCTCTATTCAGCTTATTTACTTCAAACAGTTATTTAATTTTAAGGGATTACTTTTTAAAAAGTAAATACAGATTTCAGTATTTTTTAATATATATGTTCTGTAAGACAAGAGAGAATTTTACTCATGGTGATATAAGGTACTTCAAAATATTTTGATATATAGCAAGATTTAGCACACAGACTACAGGCTATTGCTGTATATTCCAGGTATTTGTAAATTTTGATTCCTTTCTCTTTTGAAAAAATGGTAGCAAGATTACTTTCTTTTTCCCTTTAAGTTGTTAGTTTTTTCTCCCCTGATATTTTGGTTAAAATATTAGGGACAAAATTTTGGTCATATTGCCCATGCATTTTAGGAGCTAAACTTCATTTTGCACTGCACTGAAAATTCATGCATTACCAGAGCTCATGATATATGCTGACAGTATCTGTTGCTCTTTCTGTGGTCAGCATGTAATTTCTGTAAATACTGTGACTACAACAACATTAGAAATAAAATACATATCCATTAAAAAAAATCTTATTAGAAAAATTTGGGGAGAAAAAGCACCAAATAATTAAGTTGATGCTTTTTCTACTGTAGGACTAAATTTTCTGCTCTGGAGCTGTTTTCCAGGGTCCTTGGTGCCTTCACTTATTTTTAGCCAGTTGCTAGGTTCTCAAGCTAAATGCTCAGGCATCCCAAATGTACAACAACCAATTATTTGGGGAATCGAGGTCTGGTACCACCAGATGTTGGGGAATTGGCTGCAGAAAGACCTAAGCAGACTTATAGCCAGGCACCTTATACAGTCTTGGACACCAGCAAGTCAGCAAGAGCTTACCAGGGTAATTAAGAGTTTGGCTGAGCTAGGTGACATGGTCACAGACAAGTGGTCAGTCTGCCAGTTTCTGGTGGACTACTGGCAAGATCAGCCAGTACAAAAGATTAAGCAAAGGCCAGACAACTGACATTTTTTGATGGGAAATTGTTTTGTTACATTTCAGGCCTAACAGCACACTGTGGATATAACTGTGGCATTGGCTTTGTAACACCTGTCCCTCTTGTACTTGATAGAAGGATCCTCTCTCTAGTCTCTAGAAAGACAGAGGGAATGCAGCTGAGAGGAGAGAGCCTTTCACGGTGTAGAGCTGCTGATCCCTTCCGGAGTGCCAGGGAGGAAGAGACCTTAACAGTGACATAAGGAAAATGTCGTTTGTGACATATGTTCACAAAGGCTACATGTAGAAGGTGGAATAGAATTTGTTTCTCTTGCTTACTATTTTCCAGTGAGGCTGTGCTCAGGATGGCACAATTTGTAGCTGTACTCAGCATGTGCGAACACCTGCTTATGGGCCTGGGTGCTGCCCTTTGCAAGAATAGGGTCTATCTGTTAAATTTGGTTCAAGATCCAGAGTGTGACTTTCCTCCTAACTACTAAAATCTGGAAGTGTTCAGACTTAACTTTTTAAAACTTTGGCATTTGTTTTAGTATAATCATTACCTTATTTAGACTAAAAGTGTTCTTTTTATTTATTTATTGTAATTTCAATTGAATTTTGAAGCATAAACCTAGAATAATTTAATTGTACTATATAAATGAAGTATCTTTTTCACAGTGCACCTAAGCATGTGGGATAGGGGCTACAATTCCACTTGAAACAAAGGACTGAGTTTAAGTTAAACTGCTGAAGACAAAATGGGAAATGTACATCCAGTGGAAAGTGCAGCTAAAATGACTCAGAAGATTGTACTGTTTTAATGCCACAGATACTTATGAAAACAAGGAATCCATTTATCATACTTAACAATAATATTGAACAGCTTTGTTATACCTAATATTGCCAGTTTTGTAAGCAGCTGTTCATTCCTTTTCAGTCATATGGTAATGAGTTTCACAAGTTAATTGTTTCTTGAAACATGAATCCTTTTTGTATATTTTTAAGCAGGGTGGCTTTAATTTTTGTTTTCAACCTATAATTATGCTAACCTTTAGAGAATGAAAACCAGCATCATTATCCATTTTTAAGGAGGTTTTCTTGGACAAATGGTCTGCTTTTTAATGAATCCTTCTGTTTTTTAAGACTAACGTGACATGGATATATTATATTGCTCTGTTACCTAAAGTTCTGTTGCACCACAACAGCTGATTGTTTGTTCAGAAAATTGCTTTCTTCCTAAAAAGGATTCTTGTATGGCCCACAATACTTCTCAAATTATCATATGGCTTTTTCAGTTCTCCACATGGATTGTGATTTAACACTGGCAGGCAGCTGAGCACCACAGCTGCTCACTCATTCTCCCCTCACAGTGAAATGGGGGAAGAGGAAGGAAGAGTAAAAGTAAGAAAACCTGGTGGTCAAAATATTAATAAAAAAACCTTTTCTTAAGTGGAAGAAGAAAAAAGAAAACGGGACAAGTGATATAAAGGCAATCACTCAGTGCCTCCCACAAGTAGACCAATTCCCAGCCAGTTCCTGAGCAAAAGATGGTTAAATCCCCTCTTTCTCCTTTTTATTGTGGCATGGAATATCTCTTTTATGAGTTCAGGTCATCTGCCTGGTTGTGTCCCCTCTCTACCTATTGCATACCCCCAGTCTAATCAGCAGGGGAGCAGAGTGAGAAACAGAGTGCTTGGTGCTATGCAGACACTGTTGAGCAATAGCTACAACGTTGGTGTGTTACCGGTACTATTTCGGTCACGTATCTAAACCACAGCACTATATGAGCTCCTGTGAAGAAAGTTAATTCTATACCAGTCAGGCCCAGTACAGAACATTACTGTTGGCTATGACTCCAAAACATCTAGAGTAGTTATAGCACCAAATGCAGTTTCATACACAGCCTTCAATGCAATAAAAATTTGAGAAAAAGTATGAAATCTTTCATTCTGTTCTTTGCCTGAAGGAAGTGCAGGATTAGTCTGTGGTCTCCTTTTTCACTGCAAATAACATTATTTTATTTGACCTATTTTTCAACAAAGGCTCAGTTTTTCCCTTCAGTTTAAAGTGACAAAATGAGTAAACACTCCTATCAGTCTACCAATTTTATTGAAAAAAACCCTTACAAACACCACAACTATGCCCTAAATTCTGGATTTTCTAGTATGACTTGAGTAAAGGTTACAAAAACTTATTTTACTAGTTAATGTCACATCTTTTAACTATCTGTTGCCTAGTCTGAATAGTCAGTCTTTCTGATCTTCTGAAACCAATTCCATGAGTCCTTTGAGATTTGTCCTATCTGCCTGCAAGTGTGGCAGCCTGAAATGAACCCCATGTTTAGAAAAACAGGTCCTACATGATCTGTGTCAGCGGCAGTATACAGACATTGATGTTGTTTTCCTGTCTATGTTATATCTCTCAATATATTCTTTGCTTTTTAGACTTGTAGTAGGCAAAGGTCTGAAGTCTGCAGTCCAGATGTCTAAATTGGTGCTCAGACATATTTTATCAGTGGATAGACTTCAGAGAATCATAATTAATACATGAAGAATGAAACATCAAATCACTGATTTTGCTTTCCTCTACAAGGTAGACAAGATAATTTAGTCAAGTCTAAAGCTAATTTTCTGGTTGCCATTTGAAGACCTCAAAAAGACAAATAGTCTCACTCCCACTTTTGATCATCTTTGTAAAGACTAATCACACTAACTGATGAAAATGAGAAATAAACAATGCAAGTTAGAATTTGTCACGTGTTAATTTGTAGCTATTTCTTTATTATACTTTTCTTCACAAAATTAAATATGACCCTAAGTATCCAGTAATTTTTCCCTAAAAATACAAAAAAAATTGTTTTTAAAATATATACTTTTTTTTTTCTCTCTCCTTAAATGAAATTCTTGGATGAAATTTCAGGCTCAAATCAGAGCTGAGTCTAGTTTTTCTGAGCAGGTTAATTCAGTTCTGTGAGAAATGGCAGTGGTCTGGTGGAATGGAGGACAAGAGGTAGGAAGAATCACCTATGGCAATGGGAAATTGGGGTGAGGTGAGGAGAATGGTGTCAGTAGGCTGGTGGCAAGGAAGGGAGGCTGGGCCTTTGGGCATGAAGGTAGTGCCTGCAGCATCTACGGGGCTTGTTTTTGCTGGGTGGACTGGACAAAGATGCATAAATGGGAACTTCCAGAAATTCAGCCTTAGAAGTGAAGCTGGAAAGGATGGGTAGTATTTCATGTAGCTGACTGTTTAAGGAGTGAGTAGTGTGAGTGTGCTGGGTGAGGAAAGAGAAGAGCAACTGCTGTGTTTCACCTGATCCAACCTAGATCACGCCCCTCATGGTACTTACAGGACTCCTTAGTCTTTTTGTGAATGCTTACTACTCCTAAATGAAGCTCTACTTCTTCCTCCCCTCTTCTCTGCTTCATAAGATGGTGAGAAATGAAGGCTGAAGAGAAAGAGTTTAGTATATGCCCTACCACTGCTGCAGAGGCAGAAAGTGTTCAGGATGGGGTCAGACACCTAAGCTTAAAATCATGATTAGGTAAATTTATTGTTCCCTTGGTCTTTAAAGTAAGGAGAGGGAAGAGCAGTCTTTTACACTTCTATGTAGGAAAGTACAGGATTCTGGAGACCATTCCTGCATAATACTGGAGAAATTGAGCTTTTCACTCTAATATGAATGCTTACTGCATCTATAAAACTGTACATTAAAGCAAGAGCAGCTGCCTTCCTATACAGTATTTGTCTCAATTCTTTGGTCTTTATTGATACATATATTTAAAGCAAAAAGAACATTGTCCAAATACACGTGCCCAGAATGGTATGAAATGACAGAAAATATATGAAATGAGATTGTTTTAATCAATAGGGAGGGAATAAGTGCCAGTGAGCAGATGTAAAAGAGGGTATTTTGCAGATAATCGCACAAAAATATTCTGGCCAGTAGGTGGTGCTCTTATTCCAAATAACAAAAGAGGAAAAAAGCAAAAAAAAAGAAAGCTGGAAAGCTGAACGTTATCTCGAAATTTTCCTTCCCTGATAGCCACTGCAGGCTGCAGCACACACTGTGTAAAGAGTGCTGGGCAAAGCTAATGAGGGCTTGGGCAAAGCAGCGGTGTGTGAACTGTGGAAGGGCAAAGGGTCAGATTCTGTTATTGTCAGGCTCTTACTGATGGAATTAGACACTGTAGTTTTCCATGGTAGGAAGCTTTAAGCATCTTGGAATCAAGCTTTTATGTATTCAGCAACTTGATATTCACACTAAATACAAAGGCCTCTGGCCCACAGATTTTTACTAGTGGTGAATATGATTGACTCAGTACTGCTAAAATATGTCTTTAAACGTTATGCTTAATTTGTGAGAAGATTGCAACCTTTTTTTTTTTTTTTTAACATGGAAGGAAGTTATGAAGAAAAGTGGGTTTAATAACACAGAACATTAATTAGCCAGTGTCCTGTTCCTTTCAGATATACACATTGAAATGATTAGGGCAAAACATCAGTGCCTGCAAAATAAAAATGAGGAACAAGATGCCATAGTAGAATGGACAACCTTTCAAACTGATTCTCCAATTTCTGTTAAGTGAATTGAAATGAGTAAACCAGCAAACTGGTAGTATTGTTATTTTGTTGGAAGAAGTACAGACACAAGCATCTTCAGTTTAAAACATCAATTTGAATACTCTTTGGAGTGGAGGTGTGGGGTGGGGATTGAACTAGCAGACAAAAGCCATAGGATACATGTCACACAGTCCACTCAACACTGGAAGTCTCGTCTAAGCTAGTCATCCAGATGCCATTACAGCCTCTTGCAAGAGAAGAGCCCCAAGAGGTTGCCATCCTTCTTTGGCACTTAACATGCAATGAATAACTCTCTGGAGACAGCACCTCTCTCTACTGACTATAGATGCTACTACTCTGGTTATCTTAAACCAGATGCCTCAGTCTTAGGTTTTATTATTATTGAGTTTTATTGCTGATTTTTATTATGAAAGATCATAGTAATATTTGGCCACCAGCTGATATGTCAGAAGGCTGTTTATTACCTGAGATCCTATACCATATTGATCAAGCCTGGATTTCAGATGTCTCCAATACCAAATACCTAAATTGTCACTGAACATCAATATTCATGAAGATGAATCCTGTCCAAGAAAAATTACAAACTTTTTTCCCATTTATGGGAAGTCAAATGCATTTGAGAATTCTGAAAGGTTGCGTTATTTTTATTTTCTTTTTCCACTTCCTTCTCTTTGATTTTATTAATTTTTAATTCAAACAAGCAGAATTGCAAATGTAAGATATTGTGAGTACAACATCTCTGATATTTTTACACTGATCGGAAACAGAAATTGAAAAAAAAATCTTAATTAAAAAAAATGTGATTGTGTAATTAAATAATATTGACCATCCATATAGACCAGGTTCATTTGAAAATATTTTCTGAACTGAACCCAGCTTTAGGTCTTTCAAGATAGACGTAACTGAGAACTTAGCCTTCACACTGAAAATATGTATGTTATACTAGTAGGGATTTGGTGCCTCTAAACCTAACTTCATAGGTCACATTCGACTTCACTATTTTCTATCCTAGTACTACAAAGAACAAATAGGAAGTATCATTTTGTCTGAGTTGTTGGTTTCTTTAAGAGAAGCCAACACAGCTCTGATAGCTCAGAGAAAATTATTCATGTGAGTGTAAATTTTATTGGTTCACACTCTTCATCTCTATTTTCTGTTCTCTTCTACCTTCCTGAATCCATCTGATATTGATCTTTGCTCTGGCTCTCAGTCTCTACTTGTCTCTCAGTGGGCCTGTCTGCACTAGAAACTTTTTTTCCCGCCCTTGTAATTTTTTTTTTAAATTGCTTTAGTAAAGGTCATAACTTTTGTGTACAGCCCTCTATGAAGTGGAAAGGATTAATGTCATTTTTTTATTTCCAGCCTTGCAATCTCTCTCAAATATTTTCTTGATATCATTAATTTTAAAGCTGAAAGCTCCTGTTCATCTTGAAAACAGAAATAATGACTTATTTTACAAAGCTATGCAATTCCAAATGTCCTTTTAAATCTTAAAAAAAAAAAAAATTAAAAAAAAAATCAAGTGATTGTGGATGCTACATTATAAATTGTACAAGACCTAATTCAGTTAATCTTTTGTTTTCTATCCCTAGGGTTATAACTATGCTGAAAAATCATTCTTTCTTTTTTTCCCACAGCATTCCTTCCACGCTGCCATGACTTTGCGTCTTCTCACTGTGAAACTTGTTGACTGGAAATGAAGTCTGTCTCCATAATTGTCTTATACTCACACTCTTGAGTGTCTTGTGTGAAGTAGGAACCTTCAGACAGTAGTGGGAAGTATAGGATATGCTGAAGGTAGACAACTAAACACAGAAACTGAGACAACTCCAAGGTCCTGCAGCAGTGTCTGTGCCTATTCTCTGCAACCTCGTGCACTCTGTCGACAATTATCAATGACATGTCATGCACATTTATTTATGTTAATGCCTTTAGTATGTATTAAAAATATGCATGTGCTTATGAATTTTGGAAAAAAAATTGATAGACTCCTTAGCTCTACTTGAAGGATATTTTTTTCAATACAAGCATAAGGTGATTCCTAGGTTTTCTGGTTGTAATTTTCTTAACTCATTCACAAAGTTCTTTTTTTATACTTGGCTCTCTTTACCAGTCTACTAGCAACAGCATTCACCTCTTTGGCTATGGAGACATAAAATTCATACCTGGTATTCAAATAAACCCTAATTCATGCCTGTGAAGCTGAAGTTCTCAAATCAGTGTGATTTTACAGTGTGGAAAGTGCTTGTCTATAACAATAGCTAGGAAAAATGTAGCAGGAGACATGAATGAAATTAAAGATTATTTACAAGAATTGTTTTGAAGATCCTTAGCTTAGTAGATGGTGACTGTTTTGGGGGGAATTTTCTTACAGCCACAAGATTATATTTTATAGAAAAATATAAAAGGCTAAAGAATAAAAATGATAAAATTTGCAGCTGAACAATGAGAAGGTGGCTGCCATAGAGTTTTACTTTACGATCTTGGCAACTCCTAGTAACTCCTGCTTTATTTCATCTGCTTGGATTAACACTTTTTTCTTTCTCAATTTATTGATTTTATGTCTTTAGATCTGAGACAGTAAGAAGATTATTGTATGTACTAATACAGACACTAAAGGAAAAGGATTATAGATATCTCAGGGGCTACAGACAATTGCTTAGTCATAAACTACACAGTGTCTTCTGTCCATCTGACTGGATGAGATTATCTTCAGTCCCTCAGCTACGCCAGCGCAAGTGCAGATATGGCCAAATGGTAACTGAACTAACACCAAAGTTTTTCTTTCAAACTTGACTATAGTCATATTTTATTCCTTTCATTACTCCACTATCTGACTCACTGGGTATTGCGCCAGCACAGTGCAGGAAGGTGGTTCAAAGAGGAAGAGAAGTGAGGCAGGATCACAAAACCCTATTTTCATCTTAGGGGAAATGGTAGTAACTGATTTTAATTAAATTTTGTGTAACTCTGAATAGGATTTCTTAAAAAAACACCAGTACTACCAGTGTTTTGTTTTCATGGCTATTCTCTCAAAGTGCCACCACTAAGACTAGTTTAATGATTAGAAATAATTTCCAAATTACAATGTGATCAAAGACCTCTTGAAATGAAGGCATATACTCGTTTTAATTTCAGTGGGTTTTGGATTAATTTGAAAATATTTTAAATTATAGAATATTTTGGGAGCACTAGGAACATCTGAGTCATCCTTTGTTTTGTTAGTGACTGTCACATTCTTAAATCTGACACCTCTTCAGCAGCTGTGGAATTCCTACCTTCAGGCTTGAGGAATAGTTTAAGCTAAAGTAATAATTCTGCTTTGCCTGTTTAGATGTAATCTAGTGTGCCACCCTACGTACTCACTATCAAAGCATGGCAGGACATTCCAAAGGAAAAAATGCCCTTCAGTAACAGTGCTCTGGCAATTTAGTCTCACTTCTTTCTGTATTATTTCTTTTGTAGTGGTAAAAAAAGAAAATACATGTTCAAATTACCAGATGAACCATTTCTTACAAATAGTTCCCCTTCTGATAAACAAAAAAGGCAAAAAGCCACAACCTCCAAAGAGAAGCTGTTGGCATGTCCTCATCTGGATTCCAATACAGCTGAAAAAGGAAGGAAAAAAACCCCAAAAGCCCACAAAAAAACCCCACCTTGGATTCATAATAGACAGTGCTTGCTTAGACACAACAGAAAATTTATGAAAAAGCAGATGAGGGGAAAAAAAAAAGGTGCATTAGCACTTAGGAATATTTTGCAAATAGCAGTCTGAGTGCCAAAAACTCTGTTCTGAGATGCCATATGGGAGAAAAGATCTGTTTCCCAACAAAAGAAATAAAAAATGAACAATTTTCCTGAAGGCTATGAACATTTTTCCTAATTGTTTCTTTGTGTCTCTCAATTTTTGCCTGAAAACTTGAGTGAACTGTAGTAAACAGAGAGAATAGAAATAATTCCTGATTGTGAAATTTTATGTCATTAAAGACCAAAACCTGAAAAGTGGGTCTATTAACACAAGTTCAGGGAAGACAGTTATGCTACTGAGTGCAGCATTTCAGAAGTGTGGGACAAGCAGGAGAAGCTCTCACAAGAGTCCTAATAGATGTACACACCATTTATGAAATTATGAATTGTATCCTTTGGAATAATGACTGTTTGGGGAAGCAAGATGGTTTTCTACAGCTCATACTGAGATGAGGAAAGAGGAAGGAGGATCTGTTCCAGGTTCCCGATAATCAAAGTTTCAAATTCTTCAGAAATCTGCTTTAGTACTTGCTTTTGTAAGAAAGAAGGGTCTCTTGTTTCTTATTCTGAGTTAAGCTAAAGATCCTGTTCCCCTTAAAAGTCTTTTGGTCTATTTAATTACAGTGTTAAATTGAAGAAAATAGAATAAAGAAGTAAAAGAATTAGGTATAGATTTTGTTTTTCAGTTAGTATTGGAAGTAGTTATTTGCACCAGGGTAATTCAGATAAGCATCTGGCCCACAAAATTATCCTGGCACAGAGAAAGATTTGCCTTTTTTTTTTTTTTTAAGAACTAGGAATTTTTCCAAGACATCTTGACTACAGGGAGCAAAGCGCCTGACCAAAGTATGTTCACCAGATGGTGGATGTTTCTATGTGGGTAAATACTAAAAAGTTCTAAATCCATGCAAACTAGGAAGTAAGGATGGGAAAGGTTTGCTATTATTTTTCAGTTTAAGTTGCCTCTGCAACTAATAAATTCGAGAAAAACATAAAATAAAGCTACATTTAATGAAAAAAAAAAAAAAAAAAAGAAATACTGGATCTGACCTATTGTTAATAACTAATTTGGGAAACTTTAAAGTTAAAAGCTTTCTTTTGTTATTTTCCTTTTTTCTTTTCTTTCCTTACTATCTTTATTACTTTTCTATTCAAAAAGTTGCTGCACTAAAATGTGATAATTTCACAAATAATGGCAAGAAGGATTATTTTGTTTAGAGACGAAATGTGAAATTAAAGAAAAGCAACCAGTTTTAAAGGCCAGCTGAGGCCTTTGTACAACCATCCCCTAGTCAGCCACTACTGCCTGGTGGGGCAGAAGCAAGAGGCAGCAGGATGCAATGCTGCTGTTGCCTCAGCCTGTCAGAATCTTTAAAATACCAATGAAAGTATGTTTGCACAAAGCTGCTGCATTGAGCCATGGCTTTTCTAAGCTCTTCTCTTCCACCAGCTCTGTTGGTACTGTAACTGTAAGCAAAGTGAGGAGAGGGGAGTAGAACAAAATCTGGTGAGTAGTAAGGTTTTAAACCACTATAGCTGTCAGATTCTGAATGTGAGTTGGAGGACTATGGTGTTACAACACCCACCCAAGGAGTCTTCTAGGTGATATATGACATCAAGTTTGGCTCCAGTACCCAATCTCAGCAGGAGTAGACACCTCTCTAATTTAAACATCTACATAAATGTTTGCTGTGTTAGTAATTTATCTTGGATTTAAAATCATGTAGGCAGCTTGAGGGTACATCTACACAGCATGGTGTAGTTCAACCAGAAAGCAAGCTGGCTTACATGACAGAAGATTTATAGCTGAAATAGCATATCAAAGTAATGAGAAGTTAATAGAAAGGTTCCCACTAAGTGTGGTGAGCTTTAGAGCACGTATCCACAGAGGCACATGAAATGAAAGAAATGTCACAGTGAAAAGACAGGACAGCACAAGAAAACGTTCTTTAGCTTTCTTTGTACTGAACTTGAAATAACTAAGACAGCATCTAATTCTTCATGCTCCCCTTTTTACTGGAAACCTTCTTACAACTCCTTTCTGTTTATTTGGTTTCTTTTTTTTTTTTCACTCTGTATGTGCCTGTGGTGAACAGGGAAGTAGCAAAATCTGGATATGAAGATGATGTTGACACAAAGGGGTGATGTAGAAATACAACCAATTTTTCCCTCCCTCTACTCAGATAATTTCTCTCTATGCAAATAAATACATCTATTAGCCACTAATTATCGAAACAATGAGACATATTGACCAGAACTTTACAGTATTTTCCTCTTTAGGGCAGTAGAAGATAGGAATCTTTAATAAGCATAAAAAGGTAAAAGTTCATTGAACTAAATGCATACAAACCTGGTGGGGATCTGACAGTTTGTGGAGGTGATGGAAATACAGGATACAAAGAAATTGGGTTTCATGAAGCAGAGCTGGAGTAACATGATTCCTTGCTGCTGGCAGAAGAAATATAAGTCTGGGTAAGGGAATTTTTCCTGTAATATGGTCTTACTTGTGCATTTTTTTTCTTACAAAGTTCTGAAACAAAGATACTCTGTTTTGGTTTTTTTTTTAGAACAGATAAATGCTTAAAATATACTTTTATGTCTTAAATACATTTTGTCAAACATATTATAAGTATGATAGAATCCAGTTTCATACCAGAATACGCATATAGCTCATAATCCCTTGTTCTAGAAGTTTATGCTAAAGCTATTGAAAATAATAAATATATTTCCTCAGTTTAAGAGAAAAAAAAAAAAAAAAGCTTTCAAATAGAAGAAGACAAGAAAAATATTTTATCAATAGTTTATAGTCAAGGTAAATGTACAAATGATAATCAATATTCAGGAAAAGTAACATCTGTTTACAAAATACATGCAACAGCTTGGCAAGAGCTATTACCCAAGAGATTATATTTTATGGAATTGGCTTAGTATCAGAAGAAAGAGTGATTAACTGTAGAACAGTTAATGTCCAAGTTATTTTTGACACACTGCTTTGATCAAAAAATCATTTTTCTCCTTTGTTATAGAGCTTAAAGTCTTTGGTGCAGAAGGCAGCTATAGATGTATGGTTTTGCAACTTCTTTATTGCATTTATGCATGCACATGCACACACTTAATTACATAAAAAAGCCTTACCTGACTTTTTGTTTGCTTGGTTTTGTGTGCGAATCAGTTAATATAAACATGCTTGAGAAAACATTTTATCTTCTTTAAGGGAATATATTGCATATCTCATTTTGAATGCCTACAGAAAAAAAAAAATGAACCTTTGAAAAAATTTGCTGGCTGTGTTGTATCATTTATTCTCCAAATGTAGCTGTTTCTGCATAAATTAAAACTACCCTTTTCCAAAAGAAAAAGTGTAGATGGATGTGAGTTGAGGTGTCAGGAAGAAGGAGGACAACATGTTAATTTTAATGTGCAGTTTTGAGAGAGAGAAGGGAGGAAACATGTGGAAGAAATTGCATCTTTGAAAAGTAACAGACAATGACTAGAGAGAAGACCTCTTTGGGGCTATTGAAAGATGCTATTCAGCTCTGTGAAGGAGAGAAACCTAGCTCACTTTGCAAATGTAAAAGGAGACCGCTACCAGGAACCGTTTGCAGGAGTGATTAACAAAACCAGTTTGCTTTATGAGATTTTCTTGGAGGTAAAAATGTATGCATATAATTTTGACACAATCAAATAGTGCACCCTTAGAGTTGTTTGGCAAAAAAACCAATTAACACTTCTCCCTTAAAAGAATGTCTCATTATAACATGCTTATTGTCTACTCAGCAGATGTATCATTTAAACATAGTGAGCAATGGCTAAACAAAGGATGTAATTCTGAGAAATAAATGACAGTAACAGTCCCAGTTTCCTGAATGGAGGTGAAAGTGGTTTGGCAATATTCACCCAAGATGATATTCATTTGTTCAGCATTGAAATTAAAGAGAGATGGAGGGAATGCCTGTGTGTGCTAGTGAAAGTGTAACATGAAATACATATAGACTTTAAAGTTGCAAATGAACTTAAATGTTGCAAGTGGCATCAGTGCAAACCAAGGGACTTTCAGTATCAACAAATATTGGTTTAAGGGTTTAATTTATGCCTTAAGTTCTCTGCTCTTAGTGGTGCAACATATAGTAAGGAAAAAAAAGCCAGAACATTTTGAATTGAAGCTCTAGACTTCTGTTTGATCAGGAACTCTAAATCCAGGTTATCAGAAAAAGGGAACAAGGTGAACATACATTTGAAAAAGCAAAATACATAGTAATTAATTGTCAAATTTCCTTTAAAATATGCTTTTTCCTCTTGGATTATATGCATTTGTGGCCCAAGTTAAACAAATGAAAATGTGGTATCTACACTTAAAAGAAAACCAAATAGCACTGTGGTTAAAGAGAAGGGCATTAAGCCAAAGGGTTTTTTCATATATCACATTTATTTTGAAAAATATTACAGGTACTGTAGCAAGGATAGTAACTGCTCCTTATTAGATTTCCACCCCCTCTCTGGTGGATATAACTATTCCAGTGCTGTAGTACAGCAAGCTGGACAGACGACCAGTATTGTTCTTTGTGTACCACATAAGTGTGCATGCCCAAGGCAACGCTTTTGAAAGCTGAATCTATTATTTTTAGTGAGAAAGAAAAAACAGCAGTTCTAGGGACCATCATGTGCTCCCTTTTGCTGTAAGGGGGTTAATACAATGACGATCTGACAAACAATCACCTTTAAATGATGTTAGTTAGGTGCAATCATATGGCAGAAATACACACACATAATATTTATTTAACCTTCTCTTGCATTCATGGTATTTTCATCTTTTATACTTAAATTGCTCAGGATAGATGAAGCCTGATTACAAAGAAACCTTTGAACCTGTTTTTAAAAATGAAAAGTAGGTCTTTTGCATAGCAGGGTTGTTGTTTGGGTTTTGTTTTTGGTTTTTTTGTTTGTTTGTTTGGTTGGTTGTGGTTTTTTTGTTTTGTGTTTAGGGTGGTTTTTTTCTGGTAATGTCTATTTTAATGTCTTTTCTCAATGTAGTTATCTAGGAAGAAAATCCACTCTGTGAACACCAAGGAAGAGCCCAAGAAACTGAACACTGTGCTTGTGCTGCTTTCAAAAAAAAATGGTACGTGTCAGTTAAGAAATGGGACCATTTCACAAAATTAAAACATGGTACCTTTGAGACTAAGAGTTTGTAGCTTGAGATTTCCATAGCTACCAGGCAGGTTTTCCTGAACTAGCAAAAGCAAAACCAGTGTTGAGCTAAGAGCAAGAAACAGCTATTTAACCAGTTGAATAGAGGAAATGAGCACCAGCTTTTGATGTTCAGCTCTACTCATTAAATGTGAAACTCTTACATGAGCCCAGCAAAGGGCTGGCTAAGGGTTTCATTAGCAGTTTAACTCTGCTTAAAGTACTTTCAAGTTCTATGTGGAATTTTAAGAACCTTTTTACAACAGTCATGACAAAGTGGAATTTTAGTTGAGAATTTGTAATAGGGAGTACGACAGTTGAAAAATGTCTAGAAATGTGGCTGAAGAATAGCCTAGTATCTGTCCAGATGTCAATTCAGTTTTATGCCATTTTAACTACTACTACTATGTACCTGATATTGTAATTAATCTTTCTCTGTACTTAATTTCATTGTTAAACTAATGTCATAAATAATGTTACAGATTCAAGGTGAAATTCATATTCCTTGTTCTAAAGCTGAACAAGATATTTTTGCTGAAATTGCAGGATATTTATGAAGAAGATACTCAACATCCTTCCTGTGAAGAATGGTGTTGCTGATAGGAAATTATCTGTAAAGGTTTATATGTATCATATGCTTTTATCTAGATTTATGTATGTTGTATACAATCATGCAAAAGAAACAGATCTCCTGTATCTCTCATTATCTAGGAAATGGACCTTCAGACGAAAGCACTTGCATAGCCTCCCACCACAATCAGTGGAGAGAAACAGGTCTTAGACACACAATCATTGTACACAGTACATGCTCCTCTTTCTCTCTATTTACAGCAGAAGGAGCAATCTAGCCTTAGTCTACATGCCTAGCTATGCTGCTAAATGGCACGAATGCTGAGGTGACATAGAATGTATTTGCTGTGACAAAACTAGTAAAAGATGTAAGAATTTGGAAAATGCCATCCAGAGGTAACACAATACATCTGTTTGAAGACTATTTTCATTTCAGCCATCCAGGATGGCTAAAATTAAAATGTAAAAGATAAGAAAAATATTTCTTTATATAAAAAAAAATTATTTTACAAAATGAACGCTTTTAGTCTTTTATGATATATAGGTCAATCCTGCTTCCACTAAAGGGAGTAGAAATTTTATAGTTTTCCTCTCCAAGGACTAAGGAAAGAAGAACAAGGATTAAGCCCCTTGTTTTGCTTTTTCTGAAAAGCTGATGGAGTGATGGAGACACTTCAATTAATTTGTCTTTCTATACAGAATATGACATCAAAATCACTTAATTTGTTTTCATTATAGTATACCTACATTTTCCACCTGTGTTTTGCAAAACCTTATTACTATGCCATCTGAGGATAAGACTCTGCTTGAGCTCATGATGCATGATCTGCACTACTTCTCATAATTTAATACTTATTGAAATGTAGCCTACCATGAGAGTAGTAAGAACTATCATTTCAATCAGAATCTCTGAAATGCTTCAGAATGAAAGCTGAATGCATCTGCATTTTTTAAGATGGTTAACCATATTTTTTTTTCCTTCAATAGGTTTCCAAGATGAAATATTTTCTAAGTTTCTACAGTGTACTGTTTATTTAACTTTTAATAATTCAATAAAGAACATGTTCCCGATTTCCCTCCATAAAAGCAAAAACATTAGTGTCTAACACAAGAGAATACTGAGCAGAGAGTAAAACAGAGCATCATGTTAGAACAGTGATCTAAAAATAACACATTCATAAAGCACCTTAATTAATTATCTTGATCATGGTACAGATAGTAAATATGCTAAAAATGTTTTGCCTAAAAATTACTGTCTTCTGGGTTTGTTTGTTCTGCACTAAACTGAGGAGGCAGTTCTTTTAATTCACAGTGAATAGTATTTTACTTCCCAAGAATTCCCTGTGTTGGAGGGATTACATGATGTGAAGAAAGATGGAAGACAAACTGTCTTTTAGTTAAGTAATGAAAAAAAAGGCCCAGGGACATTATACAGAGAAATCCCAAACAGTGCCAATAGGAACAATGCACGCATTTTAGTGAAGTATAGATCTATCAATGTGCAGACAACAGTGTAATATTTTCAGTATTGGCATTTCAGTATGAAAATATTGCTGTTCAGTCCACAAATTAACCCAGGAAATACACAACAACAGAACCAAATATGTACACCAGTGAAAGGACCTTTGTGACACTGCTAACTTTTGCTTCATCATTGAAAAAACCAGAAAATCCAAACTTTAAGAAGTATTAGTGAACATGTCTGATTTAATAGTTCCTTTTCAGAATGCAATCACTTTTTGTAGCAAATGAAAAAAAAAATCAAATATATCTTTCAGAAATCTGTCTGAAAACCAGTTATCATTGACTTTATGTCTGTTTTGGTTTTTTTACTCCAAATTTGTCAACCTTTGTCATGTGAATGATTTCAACAAAACATGCATTCTGTGGAGGAGGAACTGGACCCATGCACTAAAGCAAGTGCTGAAAGACTAGCTTGCAGAACTGTGTTCTTGCCTCTCCTGGAATAAATGTATTGTTAATTATTTTTTCCAAATCAATTCAAATTCATAAGGAAGAGTGGTGCATACCTCTCATTCACAGCACATACCACTGTCCACACCCAAGGAAAGCTTCTTTTGAAGGTATTCTCTTGGCATTTGTGGTTTGACCCTCCCAAAGTGGTAATAACCAGGTAAGAGTTCTCATTGCTAAGCCATGATATCAAAGATGATATTCATTATTGTCATTGTTTTAAAAAGGAAAACAGTTTCATTTATTTCCTAATTCAAAAATACCATTTCAATTACTTCAGGCTTATGTTGAGAGCACTTACACTACATTGTGTATGGTTTTGATTACAAGAATATTTTAAACCTTAGGATTGAGTATATTTTGAGTATAATTTAGAAAATTGTTTTGGACATACTGCATTTCTGAATAAAACTAAAGGTGATGTTCCTGGTTAACCTAGTTATATTTGGTTTGTCATTCATAGTTAATGATCAAAGAAAGGAAAAATAGAAGAATGACAGTTAATTAAATATTGGGTGGTGGCTAATGACTAATTACTGACTAATTATGTGATAATCATGGAAGAACACTGTTAAAAAGAAAGTCCTCCATAAGTATTTACAAACACTTGAGATTAGAACATATTTTTCATTTTTAAAAATGGTGTTATTTTTCTTTTCAGATTGGATTTGTATGCCGTTTTTAATCTATTTTACTGAAGACACATATATGAAGAATAGAGATTTAGAATTGTATTAAAGAACAGAGAAACAAAGACTTTCTTTGAGAAGAGTATGCTTTTCTGAGTCATGTAGAAGCATATATCAGAAAATATATTTTATATATATCAGAATATCAGAAGATTTATTTTAAAATGTTCCTAACTTCTGCATTGGGGGATTTGCTAAACCTGGGCCTGAATTTATCAAGATTTATGAACCAGGAAAAGCAACAGCATTGCACTTTTGTGTAGGTTTTTGATTAATTTACCCCTTTGAAACAACCATGTTAGGTTTGTATGTACTGAGTACAGTAGTTAGTTCACTCCTGGTCAATGCAGGCTTTCTTGAAATTTAATCTTTGCCTTCCAGGTTTAACTAAAACCCATACATGTAATTAGATGATAACCACAGTATTCATGAGATTGATAATAAAGTGTTCATTTGTGTCATACTTGATGCTCATAGATTTCTTAGTGTTCCTACTGAGAGATTCTGGAGAATTTCTTAAAGGAAAAGCCCCCATAGACTCTGCTAATCCAAATATATGCATATAGTATAAACTGAGCTATACAGCCTCCGTGTGTGATGCACTAAAAGCCCAAAACTGATGCTGAAGTCATGAGGATTGAGGGCACTTCTCTGCTTATTGTCTGATGCCAGGCAAAATAAGTTTACAGGAAATAACCAGAGTCAGTGGAAAGGTGTCTACAAAATGAACACAATCGGAATTACAAAACTGAAGACAAAAAATACTAATTTAGAAGCATATTAATTTTTCACTGAATCACAATTTAGGTTGAACATCGGAAAAAAGTTATTCACCAAAAGGGTTGTCAAGGACTAGAGCAGGCTGCTCATGGAAGTGGTGAAATCACTGTCCCTTGAGGTATTTAAAAGATGTGTAGATGTGGTGCTGAGGTACATGGTTTAGTGGTGACTTGATGGTACTGGGGTAACAGTTAGACTTGATGGTCTTAAAGGTCTTTTCCAACCAAAATTATTCTATGATTCATTTTGCATCTGACAGATTCATTAGCTAGAGATCATCCAGAAAAGACTGGTGATTTCACCTCTAATTGATTAACCCAGTGCACTTTATGTCTGTATCATACATGAACTGGACATGTAGATATGGAAGGCATAACAGTCCTTGGAAACATGCTGTAGTTTTCAGCTTTTTCCAGATTTCTCACAGGGAGTTGTGCATATCATGAAGGGACAGAAAATGTTGAAGTTGAGATCTGTTAAGATGCCAGCCTAAGTGAGCAGTGTTGCCCTTGAGGTGCTTGGATGTGATAGCAACATCTGTACTCAAGCAGAATGCTTGCTTACTCTGAGGCATTGCATTCACGTAAGGAGAGTGAATTGGTCCCCTACATAATACAGAATTCAAGTAGTGCTTCTTTCAGTGAAAGGACACAGGAAAAAGAACAAAAGATATTTGGTGAGACAGAATAACAGATGCAATTATCTATTTTTTACATAGTTGTCATGTCAGATTTATCATTTTACATACATTGTCTTTTGAAAAGAAATTGCAATGATTAGCCACACTATTTTCTTACAGTGCTCAGGATGAAACTGCCAGTTTCAGGACAGATTTCCTTATCATAACTGCCTTTAAAAGAAACACATCACCAACTATTGTACAAACATCTACTACCATGACATTTTGAATTTATATGTGCTTAAGGTGCAATCCAATTTCTTTTCACAACACACTGGTCATTGCTTTAAAACTTTTGGTAATTATAGGATCTTTTGTTTTGTTCTCTTTAATCCAGATGAACTCTTCTACAGAGAAATGATAATAAAAAAGGGGTTCAAGATCTCAAGAGAGGATTGAGAACTTTGCATTTCCTATAAAATTCAAAATTTTCTCCAAATAAGTGTTTATATATTGCCTGGTCAAACTAGTAAAAAATAAATTGCTTGCTTTTTTTTTTTTTTTTTTTTTTCTGTGATTTTCCCAGATTTTCTGTGTCTCTGTTGAAGAGCTGGAAATGTCAGTTCTTCTGGGAAATGGCACCAGCTGGACCCAGCTGATTGTATGCACTTGGTACCTTCTCAGGTGGCTTTGATTTATTGATTTGGTGTTTGAGAAGTCCAGACGCTAATGCTCCTAATGATCAGCCATTCTTTTTGACTTTTGGTAACAAGTATTCTCATGCAGTTAATATCAAACAGAACTTTGTGCTCTACGTCTGTTATTTCAAAATTCCCATTTTTGAATTCCCCTAGTCTCAAGTAAGTAGTACATTGTCTCCCTTTTTTACTCCCTACAATTTTTTCTCCTACTTCCAAGGCCCCATGATGCAGAATGTCATTTTGTCGGTCTTCAGTTCCAGTGACAACTTTAATTTTACTGATTTTAATGGGTTTTTCAAATACAATTCCATAGAAGTCTCCAGTAGAAGGAGCTTTGCCCCAGAAGTACTCATCAATGCTGCTGTAAGCCTTGCTTGCCTCATAGTTTTCAAATACATTCATGTTGGTATGCAAGTTTGCAGGTGGGTTGTCAGGGATATCAAATGATTCCTCTTCAAAATCATCATCCTTTAGCTTGTTTTCAGCTCCTTTGTAAGACGAGTAGTATCCCATGTGCTGGAACAAAGATGGCTTAAAACGTATCACTTCCTTTTGAGCTAACAGCCCACGGAAGTGGATGAGTAGCCAATCACAAGGCATTTCCTGGTAGAACATCAACAAAAAATGGGCCAGACGTGGGAGGTCATGGGAATGGTAAAGCTTTCCAATGTACCCAAGTTTGGAGAATTCTAAAGTCACCCAGTAGGATCCTTCTCGTGAGGTAATTACTTTCTTAACAGCAGTCAAAAAATTCTTTGAGCAGCGAACGTCATCTTCTAGCATCACATAATAGTCAGAAAGATTAGCACAAAAGTTAAGAAGGAAAGCATAATCAACGTTTTGTTTGGACCGAAACTTCACACGGTCCTCTGGGTCATTGTAATTTCTCTTGAGGCCATCCAGAACAGGATAATACTCCTCAGGGACGTGAATAACTATTAATCTACCTGCAATTATGTGATGTGCAAATTTCTGTGAAATATCCTGGACCATCCCTTCACACCAGGATGAGTCAAAATCTGCCAGCTGTACTACCACTGCGATTTCTTTGAGTTCTTCATAACTTGACTGCTCAAATATGGACTTGATGGTCTCAAGTAAGTAGTTTCCCTTTTTCCGTTTCACAGAGGATAGCCCAATTGTAAGATACCCTGTACAAAAGAATTCAAAGTAAAAATTAATATCTGACATTGGAAAACATTTTGTCACAAAGCTATCCTTCAGAACTGTGCTTATCTTAAATAAACCTTTTGAATGGTGAAGACTGAGAAATTTGGTATGTGAACTTATTAAGCTGCATGCAACAAAGGATGTTTATTGCCTTTTCATGACAGAAGAATTGTACTGCAAGCAAATAAACATATGGAGACTGTTGCATTAGGCATTCACTTGTTAACTACAAGGAATGGTATGTAATGGACAAAAGCCAAAGCAATGTGCAAATACATGTCTGGTAGAGAAAACCACATAGACAAGGATAAGGCTGTCAAATCTGCTGAAAGAAATGGGATTATGGGATATGATTCACACAATATTTTTGAAGTAAGGAACTACAAAATGCAGCAAAAAACGATGAGTTTTAGATTAACTGCTAAACTTTTATTATTTTAAACACTTTACAAGACTAATTAAACTTATGTATAAGTTTACAGTTTAGGAATATTACATGGTTATTTTTTTATGGATGTTCATTTTTAACAGAATTTGTCCAATTTTACCCTGATAATAGTTCCTCTTCTAACCTTCTTTCAGGATTCACTGAACATTTTACAGGGAACTCCCTCTTGCAAGATTTAATGTAGATATTATTTTAAAGTAGAAGAGAACTTACTACTGCACACCTGTGCTTGTATAAATAATTTTTAATGCCATTACATCTTTCTACAGAGAGATGCATCTTAATTATAAGGAAAGAATTTTCATCTCTTCTGTTTTGCAGTCACTGCCATTGCATTTTTACCATCAGTCCAAATAATTTTTTTTCAGATATATGCTAATATATCGCCATTTTTCTAACTTTTTGATGTAAAAATAGTTAAGATTTTGAAATTGAGGGGGTGTACTTCAGTTGAACCTAGCCCAACTTTCTTAAAATATTGTGCTTTGTAAAAGACTGCTTTGATAAAGTGAATCGGAGTCTGCTCAAAATACAGTTGTACAGTGAAGTACAACCCGCAGAAGCCATTTACACTGCCTACAGAGCCTCAGATTTCTCAAATCTAATCTGAACAAACTTTATAGCTTTCTATGAAGATCAACAACTAACAGATGATTTCATTTTACCTTCTGTGCTTCCACTTCTGAGCCTTGGTTGTGTTTGTGAAATGATTGATTTGGAACCCAAAGGACATCTCTGTAAAAGCTAGGTAGGGCCACATTTCACTTCAAGATGAAAGTCTTGAACCCTTCCTGAAGTCAAAGTAGCTAGATAGTCCATCTGCAGATGTCTGCAAGACTAATCCTCCTTTACTGTCCCAATAATAGCACAATTCACCTCCATCATTATCCCAGCTGAAGGAACAAGATGATCACTTCATAGCTACTCAACTGGCAAATCAGCGGAACTGAAGAGTTTATCTATGTGACCCGAAGCATACCTTATATTGGATTTACTGGTTATACAGGCAGAGATTGACAGCATGGTCTCAGAAGGTGGTTATAGAACACCACTAGCACATGCCTTGCTCCTGCTTTCTAAATCACCTACCTTTGTCCTAGGGGGAGACCCACAAAAATAAGCTTGCACAGACATCCAGGGGCTGCCTGCAGGCATTTGGACAGAAGGTAACTAGGCTGTGGGGAAGTCACTGATATGGCTGAACTAGCAGTTGCCCAGGAACTGCATATGCAGAGAGATAGCTGTCCCACCAGCTCTGAGACTGTCACTACTTAACTCAGCCCCTCTTGCCTAGAAATACCACAAGGAATATGTGGATTTCACCTGTTTTAAAATAACCTAATTTCATAACATTCAGGTTGCAGTTACTTACTTTTTCTTGGCAAAGGCGTGCCAGCTAGGTAGCGATAGGAAATGTTTATAGATCCTGAGAAATTAGACAAATCTTTAAAAGTGTGAACATAGCGCTCTGGGTTGAGCTGGTGCGTGGCTGTTTCTCTGATTAATTGCTTGTCCCCTTCCTATTAATGAGAAAACAAAAAGAATAGGAGAGGAGGGAGAGAGACAGAAAGAAACATATTTGTGAATGCCAGCCAGAGAGGAAACATGGACAGGCAGGTTTCCAAGAATAACATTTTTCAGTGTCAGCTTTCGTGAAAGTGTGTAGATGTCACCTCATTTTTTTTAAAACCCATTATTGAATATTATACATTTTTGGCTATAGAAAATATACCATAACCCTTCAGATTATGGTAACAGGAAAAGAAAAAATAATATATTTTGGACAAAAACTCTGGAGAGGTTGCAGACACTAAATTATTGAAAAAAAAATGCTGCTGTATTCAATATAGGAATAAGAAAGTATCAGTCAGCAATAAAGTGATTAAAAAACCACCAAAACTGTTGCAAAGACAAAACTAGATCCTGGCTTCTGGCTCATTTTTTCCATTTTCCTAAGTAGCTCTGACTCAGATTTATGATAACAAATGCATATGATCATCCAGACAGCCAAAGCTTTATCTGGATTTGGTGAATACTGATGAAAAAATGCAAATTTATCACCATGCCTCTTCTTCCTGCCTCCTTCTCCTGTCATTTTCTTCCAGGAGGCTTCCCTAGCCATAGTAAAGTTGCATAAGGGAAGAAGCATCTTCATCAACAGTGCCTATTAGTAAGTTCAGCTGGGTCTCATGGAAATTCTGTTCCTTAGACCTTAAGGGAAAATACCTAACATGTTGTAGTGTCATAAAACTGAATTTAAATGTAGGAATACATATTTAGTTTACATGATTTTATTCTACTCTGATGGTAAGCCAATATATGAATGAGCTAATTTCTTCTGGTATAGACCATGTGTTAACACAGTAAAAACTTCCTGATCTGTCATTAAATGGGACTATTGAGCAGCAATAGTACTGCTGCTAACAAGAACAACCATAAAACCAGTAAACAGTGCTCATATTTAATAGAATAAATATTCAAAAACATGTCAAAGACCTATTTTATAGCAAAAAGAAATATTTCTGTAAACTGATTCTAGGTTCATTTTAAGTTCATGATTTTTCTTACATAGAAGTAGTAAATAATCCACTTCTGAGCTTAGTAACGGTCTTTGGCTGACATCCAGGGACATCTACCTGCACTGTTATGCTCTCTTGATCTGCAATGTCTCTCCAGTGATTTATTTCTGGTGCTGCTATGCTACTTTGCATTTGCTCATAAGTTATGAGAGGAAGTTTTATGTTGTTCAGATTCCAGATTAAAATGTTACTCAATGGGCTAAGAAGACAATGCACCGAAACTTCAGGAGTTTTTCCATAGAAACTGTCAAATGAAAAAGAAAAAAAAAGTCTGGTGCAAAAAACTTTCTTTTTTTTTAAAACCAGCCTTTCTTTAATGTCAAAATATCATGTGTCATAGATTCCAGAGTGCAGCATGAAAATTCTTTGTTTCATAAGGAGGTTTTGGAATGGAAACCCATTCTGATGAGGTTTTTCTAAATAGAAAGTTTCAAAATGTTTAGAAATAGAGAAAGTCAGCACAAAATGTTTTGATTTTAACAAGTAAAATATTTAAACTGACCACAAAAATTTCTTTTTTTTTTTTTTTTTTTTTTTTTTTTTTTTGTCTTTAAGAAATGTCTTTTGTGGCTAACAATCTCTTTTCATTTAATTGTTGTTGTTTTCATTGCTTTGTTGCATGAAAACCAAAACAGAAGTAAGGAGATTTCCCAAAATTTAAAACCTGATTCTTCTACATGTGGTGACTACGCAGAGGTCAGTGAAGCTGTAGAGCTTGATTAGCTCTCTTTAGCTGTCTTCTCTAATTTTTTTTTGTGATGGTTCTGGCTTTTGTCTGTTAACTAAACTCTAACTTACATCCCAGTGTTTCCTGGAGCTTGGGAGGTTCCTGTGGGTGCCATGGGATGAAGTGCCAGAAGTTATTCATTCTTTATAGGCATACTCTGCTCTGCTAAGGATGCTGTGTCTGCTGCAATAGTACTATTGTTTTCATAGTGTCCAAATTAATAATTGGTGTTCACAGAAGAGTGCAGAAGGCATTCTTCACTTATGGTTCACTTGCAACTCAGAATGTGTATAAAACCTCACTGCCTATGTTGTGATATCTGGTTATATTAATTCAGTATGTCTTCAAAATATTTATCAGATGTGGTTCATATGCTGCAGACAAAACTCTTTAAACTGCACTGCATCATCACTGTATACCCCCTTTCATGTATACTTCAGCAATTTTCCCAGGCAGGCCCTTACTTTCCATTTCCACAACAAATACCCTGCAGAAAACAGTGAAGTGATTTTTCAGACATCTGAGAATTTCTAAGCAAAAAGGAAAATTTCTCCTCTCCCTTCTTTGCCACGATGAATCTAACTTCGATATCTTAAAACCTGAAAAAGGCCACTCATATCTGGTGAAAGAGAAACAAGCTCCACATCCCCTTGCACAGCCTGCTGCCTGAGACTGGGAAGAGAAACTCAGGTCAGTTGTCTTCCTCTATCAGTTACCTGCAGGAGATACTCCAGCAGGAGACTCGCTACAATTAGAAAGTCAGTGGGCCACTGGGGCTCTGAGGAATTTCAGATTCCCATTCCCTGAGGGGAACTGGTTAGCCTGCTGTCCTTGAAAACTAACCCCAAGAGTATATCTCCTCACCACCAGCACTTAAACTGCTCATATCTTAACTCAGCAAAGAAAACACATCAGACAAGTTAACAGAGCTGTCAGACATGGTCAGGAAAGTTGAAAATAAAAATAAATAAATAAACTAAAAAGTCAACAGTCTAACACATTTGAAAAACACCTGATGGACCATAAAGGTATCAAGAGACCTGGAAGAACTGTCAGGAGACTTGGCAAGAGACTTGGCTGGGAGCTACATGAATGCAAACATGACAGAACTGTGATGAGAGAAGCAATGAAAGAGAGTGAATTTCTAAAAAAGGGAGAAAAAAGAGAAAATTAAGAATTAGACATAGATCCATCTGGGGAGCTGGCAGATAGGACAGGAAAAGGTTTCAAAAACAAACCAAGAAGAACATCATTAGTAGTAATAATAAAAGCACTTCCAGAAACATCTGGGCGACTTTGGAGCAATTAGTGAATGGAGAAGAAGCATCAGGGAAAGTATCACTGGAAAAAAAAAATGTGATAAGCCAGGTCAAATTCAATCACAACCAAGAAATGTGGAATAAAACATAGTGTAAGTATTCTTAGAGAAAGCAGTATGTCTAGAATGGAGTGACATGCTAGAAGCATGGGTTATCATTTTAATGATTTAAAAAGTACTAGCATATTCTTAATAATATTGTAAATATTAACAGTGTTGTTATAAGTAGTTAATTTAAGGACTTTAATATTTGTGTATTGCACTTTTTTCATACTATGATGTTTCTTCTCAAATCCAACTGAGATCAGACTTCACCTTCAGAATACTGGAAAGCTCATATTGTCCCAGTTTGATTAATCAAAGGCTGGCATAGAGGATTAGAAAGCTACTCAGTCATTCAAGATCAAGAAGGAGGGCTATCCAATAATATCACAATATTACATATTCAGTTTAGTCATTTTATTAGTTGCAAGATCCAGATATTAAGTTCTTTTACTGGGCTCTGTCCAACCTCCGATGAACTGGAAATTCAGTCCATTAATCAAGTCTTCAGGGCTTACTTGGCATTCAGCACTGAGTCATCCATGAGTTACACGTAAGCTGTAGAGCTATGTTACATTGTTGGTAGCTTACTTGTCAAAATTCATAACACAAATCTTTCCATAAATCTTTTCCACAATCATAAGCTAACACTAGGTATCATTTATGTCAAATTGTTTATGTTGTAGCACTGAGCCTGCTAGACTCAAATCTGAGATATGGAAAGTAGAAAATTACAAAATAAATGCACTAAAAAGAAATTATTCATGCAAGAACCTAAAAATATGTGGAATTAGTGTAAGTTCTCTTCTAAAATTGCATTTCTATAATATTACTTAATACAGTATTCACAGGTGAGATTTTCAGTGTAGACTGGAAAAGGTACTCCTAGCTCATATGTTTATTTCATATGTAGGCAATTTTAACATTAAAATTGAGGGAAATCCAGAAGAATGGAAAATACAGGGGATGTTTTGACTCAAAGAAAGATACCTCATGCAGGTATCTCTGTGTTTTCCTACATTCATTATCTCCAGTACTTCCAATAAACAATGACATATTTATCTCTGTGAAAAGGACTCTTAGGGTCTTACTGGCATACCCTGTGTGCAGTAGGTATTGATAAATTCATCATGAAAGACATATTTTAAGGATACTTCACTGTTAATGGTACACTAACAGGGGAAATTGCAGCGTTTATGAACTTCACTGCTTAACTAGGGATGTGTCCTGTTCTGTTGTTCCAGGATAATTTCTTCCACCTAAGAAACTTACCAAAACATAACCATCTTCAATGTACAAATTCATGAACAGCAAGCAAATGACAAGGAGTCCTAAGAACGACACTGCTGATCGTTTCCGCAAGCATCTCATTTTATCAAAATACTTCAAGCTGGGTCTCATGTGAAGAAAGGCATACAGTAGTGTTACCTATGAAAAAAAATCACAGTATTATGAGAATGGCCCATCTGATAAACATGACAGCAAAACAAATTACCTTCAGATACATTGGATCCTTTCAAACATGCATAGACTATACCCTTTAAGGCTGAATTAATTTTAATCAATCATTGCCATCTTCAAGTTTAACATATAATCTTAACTATAATTTAAGCTTCCTTTTCTTTCTGTCAATAATAAAGAAGGAAACTTTGTCCTACTGTGCTGGTTTTGTCTGGGATAGGGTTATTTTTCTTCACAGTAGCTGGTATGGGGCTGTGTTTTGGATATGTGCTGGAAACAGTGTTGATAATACAGGGATGTTTTAGTTATCACTGAGTAGTGCTTGCACAGTCAAGTCCTTTTCTGCTTCTCACACCATCCCACCAGTGAGTAGGCTGAATGTGCACTAGAAGCTGGGAAGAGACACAGCTGAGACAGCTGAACCCAGCTGATCAAAGGGATATTCCATGCCATATGATGTCATGCTCAGCATATAAAGCTGTGGGAAGAAGAAGAAAGGAGGACATTCGGAGCGATAATGTTTGTCTTCTCAAGCAACCGTTACATGTGATGGAGTTCGGCTGTCCTGGAGATGGCTGAACACCTGCCTGCTGATGGGAAAGAGTGAATAAATTTCTTATTTTGCTTTGCTTGTGCATGCAGCTTTTGCTTTACCTATTAAACTGTTTTTATCTCAACCCACAAGTTTTTTCACTTTTTCTGATTCTCTCTCCCATCACACCAGGGGGTGAGTGAGTGAGCGGCTGTGTGGGGCTTAGTTGCTGCCTGGGTTAAGCTGTGACAACTACACATTTTAGGCTGTAATTATGCTGTCACTGTGGCAGGAGTGCATCAGCAGTTCAGTTTCCTGTGTATAACTCTCCAATCCCAACTTGATGATGAAAAATGCTGTTGTGCATTGCTTCCCTGTGTACCCATGACTCCTTCCAAAGACAGTTCAGGCCAACAGGCAAGGAAAAAGCTATTGCATGACTTAGTATCATTGCCAATAGGAAAATTTTGGATACCAGAACTGCCAGGCACAAATGAGGTACCTTCCCTGTAGTGAGAAGTCAGTAGCAAGACTGTGCAGCATCCCTTAGACTTAGAACTCTGTACTAGGATGGAAAAACTCTCACTGAGAAGTGTAATTTTCTCTAGAAGAAAAATGGATGTCTACCTTAGACCAGACACAGCTAAGCAGAGTATTGGGAGGTCCTTACTGTCTCAATTAGATGAATCAGTCAAAGAAGGGTGGCACAGCGAATCAGAAAGACACTTGGTAGTTCAATTCAAGATGAGGAAAGAGAACTGTCCAATCATATTACAGTGCTTCATATTCAGTTTAGACATTTCATTATTTAAAACAAGATGAATGTTGTTCTTGGCTACCAAATTATAAGCATTAACCTGTGTAGGACTTCATGTGTTTAAACAAGTTCTCGCCACAAACTAAAGAAACAGACTCCAGATTGGAAAGCCCAAACTTTGAGTGATTCTTAACTAAAAAGTAGTTTATAAACTCAATATTTATCTTCTCAGTTGTTTAAGTACAAATGGCTATTGTCCATAACAATGTCTGATTTTTCTATCAAATTTAATATAGAGAAGTCGTGTAGAAATGGAGTTTAAAACTGGTCTGTGTTAAGTAGTAAACAGCACTCATGTGCAGTCGTTAAACCCTGCATTTAAATACCCTCATTTCTGAAAGGGCCGAAGGTCTAAATTGACACCAAATAGATTAAAGTAGGAGTTCCATGAAAGATTTGTCATGTCATATAGCAACTTTTCTATCTTAATAACAAAAAACCTTCCAAGTGAAAAGTTCAATCTATATTTGTTCTGCTAAACTGATTAAATATATCTAATGATAAAAAATATGAGTCCATTAGACTCAAGAGAACAGTGAGGTAAATGTGTCAAGTATCAGTAATGAAAGCATTTAACTGCAAGGTTTTGTCCATATAGATTCATGATGAACTGTGGTAAATGGACACTGGTTGTACACAGAATAATTTTAAAAGCACTATGCTGAGGCTAAGAACAACTTACATGTTGCACAAAGGAAAAAAACAAAACAAAAATAAAAACGATACACAAAAAATTAGTAACAATATATATTTCTGTCCCTATTTATTTGAGGGTGGGCTGAATTGCACGGGCCAACTAGCCTGAAGCTTAAAAAGCCCAATGTATCTATTTTTTAGGTTAGAGCAACAATTTTCCTTAATATATGATGAAAATAAACATCAGGAAGGGGCTGTCAGGGCCATGAATCCAAACTCTTGCTTTCCCTATCTGTGGCAGTTGAGTGTCAGTGAATTTCAGCTGGCTGTTGTGGAAAGGAAAGATTGCCTGTTTTAGGAAAGACCATGTTACACATACAGTTTGGGTTTAATTTTGTGGTTTTTTTATTTTATTTATTTAATTTTTTTTTAAATATCTCCCAGTAAAACTACTGATTTTCAAAGCAATAATTTAAAAAAAAAAAATGATTTGAGAATCACTGCGTGGATTAAGTACTGACACTCCTCAGATGAACTAGCCTGACTACTGAAAGTTCAGGTAGTCTGGGTCGGAGTGCTGGCAGCTTCAGGTGTAGAGGTGCACTACAGTTGCATATATTGAATTTTGTCTGTGGAAGACTTGGGAATTAATAAATGATTTTTCTGTTACAGGATGACTGTATGTGCCATATTTGCCAGTTTGACTGTGGTATTACCCAGTTCCCTCCTCTTTGCTCTGAGTAGCCTGATTGAAGTCCCTAAGGGTGAGGAAAAGAATTTACAACTATATTTGCTGGTCATACTGCATTAGTTTTTCCCCATGGCAGTTTTCATTAGATAATTACTATGCTGGATTAGGATGAAAATGGAGGGAATTACACAGGTGAAACTGGAAGAACATAGGACTGTCATTACTGAACTGTTGTAGAGAAAGAGGAGAAAGAGTCCAGTATGGCTGCCTTTCAGAGGAAAACATTTGCATTTCTTGTGTTGGTTTTGTATAAAGCCATTGCAACATTCCTGTTTTACAAATAGAGCCCGTGAAACAATTGAAAGCGAAACATTATTTCAGGGAGGTTTCCTTTGTTCAGTAAGACCTATCGGTAGTTTCATGCTAACTGAAGGACTCCCAATTTAAGGTGCGATCCGTTACAGACCCTGCGTCACGAAGGAGGCACTGGCGCCACCGCGAACACCAGATGGCAGTGCGGACGCGCATTTGCCAGCCGTCAACCCACTCCTAAAGCGATTCCTCCAGCCAGTTTGTCTGAAGGAACTATTTGAGATACTTATACTGTAAGCCTTTAGCTAAAATTGTACACAGACTCATACACATATACATATAGAATTCCTTACATCTTCCTAGAACTACTGCTTCTTGCAGATCTTTTTCCAATCTGTAATGTTGCACTGTGGAACACTATGCAAGTGAATTTGCAAGGTAAATATTAAATTTTACATGTTTTGAAGGTGATGTCAGTCATCTTTTAAAAAACAGTCTCAGAATATCTCTCTGTGAGACCTCTGATATTCTTTAAGACCATTTGAACAGCATACTCACTCAAAACTAAGATTTTGATATTGAAAAAAAAGTCTTCAATTCATAATTAAATTCTGAAAACACAGATTTGTTTGAAGATTTTATGCCTTCGTTATTCATGCACAATTAAGTAGCTGTCAGGATGGTATAATAGCAATTTATTTCATAAAGCTGGCATTAAGCAGTTAAATGTAATAATTAATAAAAAAGCATGAATTACATTTTCTGTTCTACATGAGATGTATTTTTTTCCTCAGTCTCTTCAGACAGACCTCTTCAGACCCCAGGTCCCTGTGCACATGTATGTATGGCTATCAGACATATATGTGCAGTTTTACTTTGTAATATGAAGCTATATTTCCCTTGACTTTCTAAAGTGATACAGCAATAAAAAGGCAGTGAGCTAAAAAATGCAACGACCTACCTTTACAGTGTGAAGAAGCTGCTCTTTATAGGATCTGCAAAGGTGTGAAAGCTGTGTAAAGACCAAAACTGATTTTCACATGATAACATGATGCTTTCTCTTGCAGAATTTGCAACACTGAGGAGAATTTTAAAAATTGTTTTAAAAATCAGATCCTGAATGACCTTCCAGTAAGAGTCTGTTCTTAATAAGCCAAGTTCTTGAAACCAAACAATGAAATTAAAATATCAACATGTTACTTGTATTTCAGTTTTGATGTCAATGTAGCTGTTCCCAAGAGAAAAAAAAAAAAAAAAAAAAAAAAAAAAAAAAGAGACAAAGGAAGATTTTTTTCCCTTATATTCCTCTTTTCAGAGAAAAAGGCTTTTTTTTTGCCAGCCCTATAAAAATTTCTCCAGACCACATACATGCATACTTAGTGTGAGAAACTCTTTCATGTTCAATCCACTCTAAATCTTCATCACTTTCTGACAATACTAGGGATTTTTACATTGTCCTAGTTTCAGAGATTATTATTTACTTTCCTGATCTGTTTCCTCCTCAGAGAGATACGTATGAAGGCTCTGTGGTGTTCCTTTACCCTTAAGTATGCCAACATGAGTTAATGACTTAGCCTTACTTAACCAATACAGTGAATCTGCATGTATCTACAGATGTACAGAGATGGAGTGACAAGGTCATCTTTGTATTATATTCTGGTTTGCTGGAGAGCTGTGCCCCAGTAGCTCAAGAAAAGTTGCTTATGTGCAGAGGAACTGAGGGCTGTCAGAAATGGCAACTGCATTATTTTTATACTATAATATTTCCAAATCAGACACATAGCTTTGCCTGTCACAGAGTCTGTATCCCAGGAGGTACAGTAGAGCAGATCCACTATTACATTTATTATATCAACAAAATCCATAGATAACACACAAAACCCCCACGACTGCATTATTAAACCTCTTGTGAACTTTATTGCAATCCCTGATTTTACTAGGACACTCAGAAGCAGGTACTTCATTCCTCAGACTTGTGACATACCATTCCACCATTGAGTAACTGAATTGCTTTATTTGCAGTTCTTACTGCTTCTCCAATTTGTTTTTCAGTTTTTGTTTTTGGAAGGCTGCACGTGATGCCTCAAGGATTGCATTCAGTCCTCTCTACGAAGTGGCAAAGGAAACAAGCAAACAAACAAACAAAAAAAGAGGATATTTTTTACATTATTTTTATTAAATTTTGCATGTATCATGGTCTTTTTATACAAGGTTGTGATACATACCTGAGGTATAGTTGGTAGTGAACTGGAAAACTATAATGGTTAAATTATTCTATGGGACTCGGATAGAGTCCCAGCAAGATTCACTGTCTGCCTTACTGAAAGCCTGGAAGTGCATATAAAATGTTTAAGGCTGTCAGGGAGTATGTTTGCTGTCACTGGCAGTAGGGAAGTAAAAGCTGATCTGAGGGAACAGAAGGTTTAACTCAGAATAGAGCTAACAAATTCAGAGGGTAGAGCTTAGGTTTTAGACTAGCCATAAGTATATTTTTTGGATGGCTTACAATTGTGTTTCTCCATATGCCCAAAATAAATGGTTTAAAGATCATCATATCTTCTGAAATTTACATTCTGGATAAAGAAAGTTAAAAAAAAAAAAAGGTTTATAACTAGGCAGATTACTCAAAATTAATACTTATAAAAGCATGCGTGAAATAAGTGGGTTTTAAAAAAGTATTTGAAAGGTATATTGATCCTTGAGCCGCAGAAAGTGAGAGATCATTTCGAATACTGACATAGAATACAAATATATACAGACCTCAACAATTTGGGAAAAGGAATGAGAGTTTGGGAGGAAACAGATGCTTCAGCCAAGGCAAGTTATGAAACAATACAGAAAAGTAAAGAGCTGAAATTCAATGTGGTTACTGGAGGATGAAGTGTCTTTCCTGTCTAACAGCTTCAGAGTGACACAAAAAGGAGCCACAAAACTTACTTTGGCCATAGCATTCTGAGCAAAATGTAGCATATTTCTTCTGGCATGCAGGAGTCAAGTCTAATTAAGAGGAAGAGATGACTAAGAAGTGTGAAGATGTTTTAACTTAGATGGTAAAGCAAAATCTAATCCATCACTGGATAGGTGGCTGTGTATACCACTGGATATATTTTATCAAGTAAGTTGTAGTGTAAAAGATGGGATTTAGAAAAATGGTGTAGACAATGAGTTAATGGCATGTGGGAAGAGCCTGTAAGGCAAGAAAAAATGACAAAGAAATCTGAAATATCCCTGAAGTTCTGCTCCACGGCAACAAAGAAGAGGGGAACATAAAACAGCATGGGTATGAAGAAGGAAGAGACAGCTCACTGTAACATCCAGAGGGAGTGAGATTCTTAGTGTTTATAGGCAGAGGAGTGGAGGTTTAGGCTGCATCAGAGATAAAGGCAGAAATTTTTGAGCATTGAAAATAGCACTAGGCACCTTTCAGAGGAAAAAAAATTTAGGGTAGAGATTGAGTTAAATAGACAATAGATTTTATCCATTGACTCATCAGTAAATTAAAGAAAGACATTGATACAAACACTGATAGATTTAATAGCAAGCTAAAACTTTTATGGACAATTATCATACAGTACATATCTATAGTGTATGTGTACAGGAATTGTCACATACTATGGGCTAGCAGTCAAATCAAACTCCTTGAATTAGGCAACAAATTGGAAAAAAAATTAAAGGGACATCCTGGTCTGAAGATATCCCCTGTTCTGTTCTGATCTAGAACAGAATTCATTCTGTTCAGTATTTTAATTTTCAGCTTAGTCTCTTCTAACCAACTACACTTTCTGAAGTTAATGGCCTATTTTTGCACAGTGGCTGCTTCTAGCAGTGATAGCGCTCAATGCTTATGGTTACTACAAAGAACTGGTATGTAGTGAAAGGGTCTTGCTTTTAGTTACTCCTATGGAGAACAAGGTCACTGCTAAATCTGTTGTACTACATTGGGGTGCAGAAAGCAAAAGGCTGAAACAGCAGGGTGGAGTAGACAGGACAGGTGACCCTAAACTGACCAGAAGGGTATTCCATTCCATATACATCATATTCAGTATAAAGCTGATGGATCACTAGGGTCTAGCTCCCTTCTTCAATGGCTATTGTCTGAGGAGGACTCTTTCTGCTTTTGATCCTGATCTGTTCAAGTCACTTGTTTAAAATCCTTCTTGTCAATCTTTTGTTATTTTCCCACAACATTCCTTGCTGCAAGGACACATCGCTGGCTCTTCTTTACCTTCATATCCACCATGATCATGAGGTCCTCTTCTGCTAAACTGCTTTCCAGTTTGGTGGGCCCCAGCATACATTTGTGCATGGGGTTGTTATTGGTGCAGGACTTTGAACTTCTCCTTGCTGATGTTCATGAGGTTCCTGTCAGACCATTTCTCCAGCCTGTTGAGGTCCCTTTGGACTGCAGAACAATCCTGTGGCACGAGCCACTTCTGCCAGTGTTGTATCATCTGTAATCATGTAGTCATTTGTAATCTTGATGTGGAGAAAAAAAGCAAAACAAAACTAGACCCTTCATGCAGTTGCAATGTGTGTAACTAATTTATGTGTGTAACTAACATGAACCAATCATCTGATGTAACCTTAACCCAAAAGGTAAGGCTAGCCACTGAGTTGGGATAATTCTTCTTCATCCTTTTTCTGCTTCACAGTGTCTGTGACTTGTCAGAGGTGGCATTAGTAGAGGTGCACAACCCTGAGAGATTTTATGTCATGAAGAATAAGCAACATCTTTTGTGATAAGCATGCACTTCTGATCACTACTCCACACTTTGTGCAGTGTATAATGGACCTATGTCAAGAGTTGAAAAATGTTCTAACATGGCATCCTTGCATAATGGTTCACAGAGCTTACATAATAAAGGGCATTTAGAATATCCTGCCAAGATGAAAAAGCAATGAATTTTTATTGTGTGATTTCAAAATAATTGTTTGTTGGTTTTTTGTTCTTTGTTTGTTTTCACAAATGACATTGCTAGGCCCTTCACCCTCTAGTTAGACCAGGTTTAACTATTTCAGAAGAGGAAGTCCATTTATAAAGGTGGCTAACTGTTATAGAGCAACTCTCAAACTCATGAGATTCTGATGTATAATTGATTATTTGCACGAAACCATGTGCCTGTGAAGTTCATGGTACCCCTGGGAAATAATGTAAAATAAATTAGGAAACTAAATGTGAGAACATTGTTTTTTACTGGACATAGTATTAATCTTTTTCTAAGATAAGTGTTTCATTAAGACCTTCCACTGAACACCCAGACAGCAGCTTTCTAATCAATGAAATAACTAATTCTATAGAGAAGGCTTAGAAAAATATGTATGAATGCATAGGACCAACAACTGGCTTATTTTTTAGAAAAGAAAAAACCAAAAAACAGGCAACAAACTTCAGTAAGTTTTGTTGAATGACTGTCTATAAAATGAAAACAATTCTTTATAAAATGCTACATTTGTTGGTTGGGGTTTTTTTAAATGTTTTGTGTGCTGAAATTCATATATTATCACACAAAAAAAATATCATTATGATAATTACTTTTCAGTAGAAGCAATCCAGTGTGAACAAGATACCTTCAAAATTTGTCATTTTCAGCTCTGATTCTGCAGCCAGATATACTAGGAGAAACCAAATTAATATCTCTGAAGCTATTAATGGATTCACAAACTGCTAGCCTTGATTACATTTATTTGGGGTTTTTAACAAGAAAAAAAAATTATTTTTGCTGTTCTGTGGACTTTGCTATTTATGGACTAGTTTAACCTTGATCTATTACATTAATTGATGCTGATTATATTACTAATGGAGACAGTTTTAGAGGTACCATAAAATCTGCTGCATGCATCTTGCACTGTAATGCAATTAGGTCATGCAATCTAGGCAGGATCTGTCATGAGAGGGTTTAATAGCTGGTGTTGCAAGTGTCATCACTGCACAAGACAAGAGAGATGGAATCTTTTCAGGCAAAGCTCCCAGGAACAACTATAACAGAGGTGCACATAGTAACTTTGTTGACACATGCACAAAGTCCCAGTTTCTGAGGTGACACATTTAGTCCACTCCTCCATTGCTGAGTTTTATGATATATGTCTGCTGGATGTATGCCCTGTTGTTTGATAACTCACTGGAGTTGTTTTTCATTGTCTTCTTAGAATGGCATTCACTTGACCAAACACAGACACGTATGATGTGAATGTCTGAGTTTGTCACAGTTAGTCTATCTTTATAGCCAATGCAGAAAAATAAGTATTTGTACATAGTGATTCATCTCACTAAAAAATCACTGTCTAAAATATATCAGATGAATTGGGCCCTAAAAATGCCCATTTCTCTTCACTGGCTACAAAACAGTCTGAGTTGGCTGACTCAGATACAGATACCAAAAGGGAGGAATTCCATTCACATTTTCCCTTAGTAATATCTTTGTCTGTTTTGCTGTCTTTTAAGAGAGAGAACATAAAAAAAATCTTACGCACAAGAGTGTCCTAACTCTGAAAATAACACAAGGTCAGATCATAGAACATCCCCATCTATGACACTGTGTCTGACACATCTTGGCTGCAGTAGACTGTTCCAACTTATCTTCCATTAGAAACCTTGAGTTTGGTTGTCTGTCCCAAGACGCTTCCCTTTAAGCACCTCACAAGCCAGTTCTCTGTCTCCAGGTATCAGTCTCTGCTGCTTCTCCCCAGGGATTTATCCAGTTTTGCTGCTGATAGAGTTTTTGCTCAATAGATTCATCACAGTACAACACACAGAGGACAGACTATTACCTGCATGCCCCACAGTAGGTTCCTAATAGCTTTACTGCAGAATATTTGAAAATTGAGAGATACCCATTAAAGGGCTTAACAGCCACAATGGACTCATGCCCTCAAGTTCTCTTAATGGGGGAAGTAATCTACAGTCTGTCTGTATCTTTGACTCACCCACAGTACTTAGCAAGATCAGAAACTCAGTTCATCCAATGCATTCAGATGAATCATCTGATTTAAGGTGGAATACATTCTCTGTGTGGCAGAGTAAGGTAAGTAAGTAAGGCAGAGATCTGTTTTATTTCAATGCAACTGAGATTCTGATCTTGCCAGGTACTGTGGCTGAGTCAAAGATACATGTAGATTCCTCAATCTAAAGGCAGGACATCATTCACCCAAATTTT
This sequence comes from Actenoides lindsayi, assembly GCA_025331215.1. NCBI lineage: Eukaryota > Metazoa > Chordata > Aves > Coraciiformes > Alcedinidae > Actenoides > Actenoides lindsayi. The sequence continues at coordinate 46,169 of WTSP01025039.1, read as the reverse complement.
CTCAGTTCCTTAAAGTAATATGATACATTTTTTGTAGTCTTTAGTATTCACTAAAGATCTTGGAAAGTTGACATTTTTTGCCATGATCTTGAATCTCAGCTTCTTTTTCCAGAAGAAGATTCAAGGTGTTACACTGGGGTAAGGCATCAGGTAGCTCAGCACTATGTGTGCCTATATTGTCCATTGTATGGTAGTGTGTTTTCGCTCAAAGTTTTGTGGGTTTTTTTTTTTGGTGTAGCAGTGGTTTATTCCCACTGAGGGTGAAATGCCAGTTTTAGATTTACATGTCCTTACCTGGCGTTATGGAACTTTTGGGTTCATTCTTGCTAGCTTCTGGAATAAACTTTGGATAGTTCATATGTTGTTAATGCTGGATGTCAGCAAACTCCTAAGAAACAATACTTAAAGAGGGCATTAGTGCATTCCATACTATTAAGCATTTTGAATAGATAAAATTGTTTTTAAAAGAGTAAAACCAGACAGAACTTATCTGCATCTATATCCTACATTTGCAGATATCACATTCATAAAATAATGTTTTTTCTTTTTTTCATTTGTGGGCTTAAGAATACAAGGGTGAAAAGAACAAGTGACAAATATCATGATAAGACAACCTATTGTGCACCTTAGTGCTATCAGTCAAATGTTTTACAGGAAGCATTTCTTGAACCTCATGAAAGACCAAGTACATGAAATAACCGTTGATCCCTTCCCCAAACTTTCAGTTCTACACTAAGCAGAAAGCGACTCACTGTGTTAAATCCATATCTCAGTTCACTCCAACCACACACAATAAAAATATATCCCATCAATCTGGACCTTATATCCAATGAAAGATACGAGGTTTAGATAAGTACTGTGTTTGTACAAGTATACAGCTATTGATTTTGCAAAAATGCTATATTATGCAATGATGTTTCAGAGAGGGTTGGACACTTTTAGAATTCCAAATAATTAAGGTCTATTTCACAGAATAACAGAATGATTGAGGTTGGAAGGGACCTATGAAGGTCATCTGGTCTAACCCCCCCCTAATCAAGCAGGGTTTCCTAGAGCCGATTGCTCAGAAACCTGTGGTAGGTTGACCTTGGCTGACTGCCAGATGTCCACCAAGCCAGTCTGTCACTCCATCTTCTTAAACGGACAGGTGAACAAAAGATGACAAAAATGATTGTGAGTCAAGGTAAGGACAGGAATTACTGTCATAGGCAAAACAGACTGAGCTTGGGGAAAGTCATTGTCAATCAAATCAGAGTAGGATAACGAGAAATAAGAACAAATCTAAAAAAAAATATCTTCCTCCCACTACTCCCTGCTTCCCAGGCTCAACTTCTCTACCTCCTTCCTCTGAGAAGTGCAGAGGGATGGGGAATGGAAGTCGCAGCCATTTCATAACACTTGGCCTCTGCTGCTCCTTCCTCCTCAGGATCTTCCCTTACTCCATTTTGGGGAGCTTTGGGTGTGATATAGTCCTTCACAAACTTCTCCAACATGGGTTCTTCCCACAGGATGCAATTCTTCAAAAACTGTTTCAGAGTGGGTCCATTCCATGGGATGCAGAACTTCAGGAATGGACTGCTCCAGCATGGGTACCCCATATGGCCACAAGTCTTGCCAGAACATCCACACCAGCATGGGATTTTCTTGACAGACCTCGGTTCCTGCCTTGGACCTACTGCAGCATGGGCTGTCCAGGAGGTCACAGCTTCCTTCAAGGCACATCTACCTACTCTGGTGTGCAGATCTTCATGGGCTGCAGGGTGAATATCTGCTCCACTGTAGACATCCATGGGTTGCAGGAGAACAACTAGCGTCACTGTGGTCTTCACCATGGGGTGCAGGAGAATCTCCAAATGTGTGTGGAGCACTTCCTCACCCTCCTTCTTCACTGACCTTGGTGTCTGCAGAGTTGTTTCTCTCACATACACTTACTCTCTCTCAGCTGCTTTTGTGGAGCATTTTTTACCCCTTCTTAAGTATGTTATCACAGAGGTGTTACCAGTGTTGCTGATTGGCTCAGATTTGGCCAGTGGTGGATCTGTCTTGGAGCTGGCTCTGCCTGACGTAAGGGCAGCTCCTGTCTTTTCACAGAAGCCACCCCTGCAGTCCCCTGCTACCCACACCTTGTTGCATAAACTCAATACACATGTCCAGATGGCTTTTGAATATATCCCAGGATGGAAACTCCACAACTGCTCTGGGCAGCCTGTGTTCAGATGGACCATCATAAATTGTGTTAGGATGAAAAAACCTCACATCTCTGTAACACAAAGAATTTGTTTCAGGTCTTGATTTAAATTTTAAGTATCATACAAAAACTGCTAGACAACAATTAAAAAAAAAGTGATTCAAAAGGTTTCCAGCAGCAGATGACATGTCATTTTACCTGCAAAGTATTTTCCAGAACAGGATTTTTTCCATTATTTCTAGTCTATTATTTTTCCAGCTGTGGCTGCTAGGATTTGTTTGAAGACCACAAAGTCCTCAACTGACTTCTTTGTATCTCATTTAGGGCCACAGTATCATAACAGCTAACATCCATTTAGTGAGTAGAATGTAATACGGATTTTTTTGCTACATCAGTAAAACATTTACAGAAACTACTGTATAGTAGTTGGAAGTGGCAAAGATAATAATATTAGGGTTGTAAAAAATTTCCAAAGGGTTGTTTTCCTTTTCTAAACGTTTTTGCTTTTTAAAAATAATTTAGGTATTGAGCTAAAAAACCATGAGATATGTTTACATTAAAGTTACTGATCCAAGAACAATTTTTTATGGTCCTATGTTATTCTACATGTAAAAATTAGTATAACTTTTTTCCAAAGGTTTTCCAGTGTAACTCTAGATACTGAACTCATCATTCTCATCAGTAAAACACAAGAGTTTGTATTGTTTGCTGCTAAGGTTGAGAATTTCTGACAAGTCCTCTTTAGCTCCTAGAACAGCAAAGGTCCAATGGATGTGCCAAGGACCTCGGTGCTCATTCTGTAATAGCAACATGAGCTGTGTTCTGATGAAACCTAATTCATTTGGAAACTAACTGTAAAATTACTGTGACAGTAATTCTGTGTCATCCCCTGTATATCTTCCACTAGGAAAAGGAAAGATTCAAGCAATACAGCTAGTTCATCTCTCTTTTCCCTGTAGAGGTATAGTGGTGTTCAGGAAGGTAAAAATATGGTATTGAGAGGGCTTTAACCCTTCCATTACTACTGGCTAACATAACTTACATCTTTATCAGAGGGCACAGTTCAGATCACACCCTGCACTTAGACTGGGACTGAATCCTAGCCCTTTGACTTATGTTGGTTTAAACTTGTCACTTTCTCTTCCATGACATATTATCTTCTCTACATACAGAATAATGTCTTCTTAGATTTATGTTACTTGACTTTAGTTGCCTTATCTGAACGAGCTAATTTAGGCTCCCTGTACAGTCACTGCATAACAGTTCCCAAAGGTGACTTATTTACTCATTTGAATTACCTTGACAGCAGTTTTAAAAGGGGAATGAATGCTCCTTCAAAGTGTCTTTATTTACTGACTGTAGAAATAACCTACCTAACTAGTTTAGATAGTTAAAGATAGCTGGAATAAACACAGATGCCACTACTACCACCCAATATTCTATCAATAAACAGTATAGACTATTGTATTTCTTAAAATGTTCTTAAAACTTTTCTAATACCAAAATCATATCTGATAATCTAACTATGGCAAAAAGCAGCATAATCAAAACACAACCCCCCCCCCCCCAAAAAAAAAAAAAAAAGAAACCCCCAAAAAACCAAAAATCCTAGAAATGTGAACTAAACCCAGCTAGGCAGAATTGAGTTCAATATTTCAATGCACAAACTAAACAGTAATTCAATAATTGCAGGAGGAAATGCATGTACAGGACACAATACTGTCAGGCATCCAATCATGCAGGACACAGCATGGTAAGAGTTGATGGCCTGAGCCATGATGTCTGTAGAATTTCAGAGGAAACACAACTATTGCATGGCTGAATGCTTACTTGAAAGCAAGCTGTGTGAGAACACACTAATTGGAGCTCTAGGGGCCATGGACATATCTTCATCAAATGCAGACACAATCTCCTTGGATAGCACATATTCAACATCTACTTAAAAAATTACTTTCTATCTAATGACATCTTTCCTGGAAACTAATGGTTAACTAACATAAAGCTTAGCCTGCAAAATAAGATTTTAAGAACTGGAATACAATGAAGAAGGAACTACTAGCAATCTTTTTGCAAATATGAAGGCCTAAGCAAATGTAATGAAACCATAAAAATGTCTTTTGCTGAATCTACTCACAATCAAAAAGCCAGGCTACTGGATATGAAAGTGATTCTAAGAGACTGAAACAAATAGCAAACTTTAACTATATATAGCTTGTTGTATTTAACTCATGCTAATCAACTACTTCGAGAACCAGTTACCTGTCTGTAGTAAGACAGCCAAGCTTAAGCTTTCGATACTGTCTCCCATGATATCCTCACAGCCAAGCTTAAGAAGTGCGTCTTGGATAGTTGTGTGGTCAGATGGATTGGAAACTGGTTGAAGGATAGAGCCCAGAGAGTTGTGGTCAGTGGAGCACAGTCTAGTTGGAGGCTTGTGGGTAGTGGTGTTCCCCAGGGGTCGGTCCTGGGTCCAGTGCTGTTCTGTGATGCATTTCAGTTCTTAAGCTCATGTTTTGAAGGTATTTTGAAATAATTAGTGTAGTGATGTCCTTTATGCTAATTTAAAAAGCACTGGTTTCTGCTACCTTCATCCAGTGTTTACAATGGGAGCAGTACAGCCATCTAGGCTAGCACCCACCTGCTTCATAACCAGCTGGGATGGAACTGCAAAACCTGCTCATACCAAAGCATCTGAGGTGTTTCTGAACACCTACATATAGATTTATTAGAACAGAAATCAAAACCAGTCACATTTTTGGAAAAGAAAACAGGATAGACTAGAAAAAAAAGACTTTGGTAACAAACACTCCCAGACCCTCTGTATCTGTGAACTCTCTCAAATTAGCAACATTTAGTAGTTTTCTGCTTGCAACAGACTTTGTAAAATCACTTTGATTTCTTAGGGAAAAAATCTTCCCTAGTCACCTCCAAAAGCAGTATATAGATTTTCTCCCTGTCAGTGCTGTGGGGTCCCTGCTATTTGTGTCTGCCTCTTACTCCACCACCTCAGCTTTCTTGTAGGCCCTTCTCTGATGTCAGTATACTCAATTGCAGTCAGGAGATCAAAGTTACCCTCCTTCCAAAAGGACATTTACTCTATGTGAGCAGCTAGGAAGGAAAACCAGAAAACATTCCTCACCCTTGTTCAGACCCAGCATTTGAACTGAGTCTCCATTAACATGCACACTATGAACAAACAGATAAACCTGATTGTACATAACTGCAAACCTTCCATTTAATTTCAGCTAGGGAGTTATGAAACAGAATATGTTAACTGTTAGAATAAAAAGAATAATTGAATGTTGAATATTAGTTTAGTGATGAATGACAGTTACATGCAACCTATGTCAATATAATATTGGTTAGGCTAAAACGTTAGATTATCAGGTCATACTGAAGGTCTAAGTAGAAAGGAGTATAGTTTTCCATAAACAAACCTTAAAAAGAAACCAATTGATTGCCAAGTCACCTGTAAATATTTTTTTAAGCTTTTTAAGTTAAGGCCAAACCATAAAATATTATCTTATTAAGTTGTGTACAGTAATATTTTTCATATTAGTAGGATAATAAAGAGATTTTATCATAGACATTACATTTCTTTGACTCTGAATGTCTGCTGAGGCAGATGTTTCCACTTGCAGGTATCCAAGATTTTTTTAAAGTTTTATTAGTTCACCTAAATAAATTTCTTTATGATATTAATTGCTTGTTAGTGTGCCTTTTTAGTGTTCTTTACTTTTTAATTTATCTGTTCATTCTTTTTTACATTGGTTCTGTACCAGCATAATCATATTTGAATGCATTTTATATCATTATTGTGCATAAATTTGCCATATTCTTTATTTCATTATTCTTTATTTGCTCATTGTATGGCATAATTAAATTAATAGACAAAATTATTGCCTGTATTGACATAAAAGCTTAATCCTTTTACATTGGTTCCTTTGATTCTCATGGTTTAATTGCTAATGTTTGGAGATCAGTGCATCACATTAGTAAGCACATTTTCAGGGATGTTATTTGCAAGCTTCTTTTGAACAGGCATCACTATAGTCCATTTGCTGGTCTGTTAGTAGTGATATTCTTGTTACATTTGATTGCAGTCATGATGTTAATTTGTAACAGAACTTTTCCTGATGTAGAAAAGCAGTCAGATTTATAGGTATATGCTATATGGCAGGTGGGATGTGACTGGATGGTCTTCAATATCCCTTCCAACTAAAACCATTCTATGATTCTATAGTTCTGTGATAATACTTTTCCACATAGCTCATTATGTTGGAACTATGTTAGCTACTGTTGTTGTTTTTAAATTTTTAGGAAAAAATGCCACTCACTCTGAAATATTCCACCAAAAGCTGAATGGTTATAACTCGTATTCCTGAAGTATTTGCTGACAAATGTTTTAATTAGAGCAGCAACAAGCTATTCAGCTATATTTAGATATAATGTGAGTTTAATTCAGACTTCTCTGCTAAATGAACCCACAACAGAAGTCTGTGAAATTAAAATATGGGACACTTATGTATTTGCTTAGTATCAGCTTGTATTTTAAAATTTCACACTGCTGAATATAAATATCCAAGGAAAAGGTGTAAACTAATCTGGAAGGAAGTGGCTAATTCATAATGGGGTGGTTCCAGTTTTAAGCACACAGAACGAACAAATTAATTGCTTCCCAACTATTACTATGAAAATAATTTGCAACGAATAATTTATCTAACACATTTAGCCTATTTTTAATTTTTGTTGTTGTTGTTTGGAGAAGTAACATAATACATTATGAATTCAGCTATTTTAAGATATTTGTAATTATATTTATTTCAAGTCTTTGGCTTGATTAAAATTGTTCCCTAGGAATACTTACAATTTTTATCATGTTTGGTATAATTTCTCAGAGCTGTCATAAAATGATTCTTTGTCCAGCTGATAGGTATCTAAACATTTATTGCTGCAGTTTGAATTCTAAAATTCATATTTTGCATAGTGTTGAATCTGTTGTATTTAGTCAAAAGAATATTCATATAAAACAACATGGAAAAACGTAAGTCTAACTGATGTAAATATATATAAAGAGTGGTTTGTATGAACATTTACAGTAATCTTCATACAGTTCTTATCAGTCCTGAAGACATTGTTAAAGACAGAAAATAGAATTTGGAGGACCAGAAAAAATAGGTTTGGGAAAAATTTTCTTCAATATTGCAAGATGAGCCTTTTTGTCTTGTTTGAATCTTCCCGTACTGTGTTTTTCCAACATTACAATTTAAACCACCTATTGAAGATAGTAAATTCTTTATTTCTTTTGCAATTCTAAATGTACAAGCAAATGGATAACTTTGTTCCTAAAAGAGAACTGGACAGTTGGCTCTACTTCAAGCTTATTGACACCAAAATAAAGCCATATTTTCTATTGCTGAGAAGTAAACTAGGAGGTAAGTGTCCCATTGTGACTCACAAAGTTTGTTATTTATAATCTCTGTGTTAAATATGGCCACTGTTTTTTAGCCAAGATTTCTAAATTGCCTAAGCAATTTCTTTGATGGAGAAAAATTGCCTTGAAAATTGCACATTGGTAAATCTCTCAATATTGTGACTCTCAGAAGTAGGTCAATGATGTTTCCCAATGGGATGCTCTTTCTTTAATACTTCATTTGTAGGCTTTTCTAAGTGTATGTATGAGCATAAGAAAAAATATGCAAACACACATATTCAAAGTAATGATTAATTCAGCAGACATATTGATAAAACATCGAATCAACTCATAGCCCATTTAGGTTGTTTGTTTAGCATTTAGTCTCTGTCATGTAGTCAAGCAGAAATATATTTTCTTAAGTGGACACAAGAGAAAAATAAAATTGTCTATACTGTTCTTTGTTCCAGAAAACAACATTTATCAAATGGTTTTCACTTTTTTTATTACTTCATGAACTAGATAATTATTTCTGAGGTTTTTCACCCCATCTCTTTATTCTGCATGCTCATAAAATCATCAATACTTTCATATTTGCATATACTGGTTTATAAATCTCCTGCTTGTACTGTACTTTGACAGAAATTACTAGGAAATGCAGATTAGGAACTGGGAACATTGTGAACAAATGAGAAGAAACTCTAAAGGTGATATGTGAGCTCAGTTTTCAGTTTAGTGAAGTTTTGTTGCATATATAAGGAACAATTTATTCCTCTACAGAAAGAGTTTTACATTTATAAACCAAATAACTTTTGAGGTTGAATTAAGAGAAGAATGTATTTATAAGTGTATATGACTGTAGTCAAGAAAAATGGGTCATGGGAGTTATTTTTCTATCACACTTAAAATTATATTTTAATTCTGAATTTTTAGATTTAAAATAAGCTTTACCCTTTTCTGTCTCTCCTCTTACAGTGTAGCTCAAAATTTTGATGGCTGTGAATCAAACTGTGAATCCTACTATCTCAAAGGCAAGATCAAGAGTACAAAGCAGAAGATATAAACTAAAGCAAGGAAAAACATAAAATAAGTTGAAGATGGAGAGAAGCAGAAAATTTACTTCGATTAATTGAAAGGTTAATTACTGAAAGACTTCCTTCATGCAGCATGCTGGTAATTAGAGTCTGAGAGATGTGTGATTTTGTTTAACACTATGCAAAAAAGCCAACCTGACCTAGTAAACTGCTTGATTCTTCTTGTGTTTGTGAAACATAACTTGGCATTTAATTTTACGCTGATTAAAAGAAAGCTTTTTTTTTCTTTTTTTTTTTTTTTTAATTTCAAATTGACAAAAACCAAGGTCAAAAATGAGATTGAGAGGGATGAAACCAATTAGACACCATGGGCTAGGGTTCTCATCCTACACTGCTACCTTAGCTCTGACTTGTGAAGCATTCTAGGCACAGGACAGAACTGTGTTGTGCAACAGGATTTTTGGTCACCTCAAGAGGAATCTTATGGTGTCTTTGACAAAGTATCAAGTGTCTCCTTGAAATTTATATTTTCTTCTGATTTTAGCTGGGATAGAGTTAATTGTTAATAACACACTGATGTTTTAGTTGGTGCTAAGTAGTTTTTATCCTCAGTCAAGAATTTTTCAGTTTCCCAAGCTCTGCCAGTACGGAGGTACACAAGAAGCTGGGAGGGAGCATGACCAGGACAGCTAAGCTGAACTTACCAAAGGCATATTCCATACCATAGAATGTCATACTTAGAATATTAACTGGGGGGAGCTGGCTGGGAGGGGCAGATAGTTCTTTGGGGTTTGTTCTGGGCATTGGTCAGTGGGTGGTGAGCAATTGCATTCTGCATAACTTGTTTGGATTTTGGAGCTGGGGATACAGAGGATCCTAAGCCTGCTACACTCCAATTGAAAAAGATACTGTCAACTTATGAATGGGTTCAAACTGCTTTGGAAGTGATTGGTACTGAAGCACATCTTCTGGCACCCCAGCCTGTGCTGGGCTGTATGTTCAAAGGGAAGGTCTCCTCCACACATCATGCAACTGATGCTACATGGAGTAAGTGGATTGCGCTGACCACACAACAAGTTCAAATAGGAAACCTCAGTCATCCAGGAATCTTGGAAGTGATCATGAACTGGTCAGGAGGCAAAGATTTAGGAATGTGACCAAAGGAAAGGTGACAAAAGGTGTTGGGTGCCATAGAGGACAGTTGTGCTTTAACCTTATCTGGTAACTAAGCACCAGGCAGCTGCTCGCTCTCTCCCCCTTGGTAGGATGGGGAAGAGAATCAGAAGAGTAGAACTGCAAAAAACTGTTACAGCAACAAAAAGAGGATATAAAAGAGAGTATACAAAGGGTATACACCATGGGGTACTCTGTGGTTTTCCTTGCTGCACCAGGGAGAAGATGTGAGGAAGTGGGATGGAAAATCAATTTCGACCCAAGAGACACAGGTACCTGCATTGCAAGGAAAATGAATCACAAATGGATGTTCTTCCAGGAAAAATGCTGCTCCAGTCTTCAGACAGAGGGTAACAGATGATCTTTTTCCTGATCCTATAGAAAGGAATTCTAATCCATCTTTACAAAAAGCGAGTGAAGAATCTAATGACAAGTACTAGATGGGACCAACCTCCAGACAGGTGGAGTAGAGGAACAACTGGATTTACTGGACTGTGTGCATCTGATGACCTGGCACATCAGACCCACAGGAGTATAAGACTCTAGCAGGTACTGGTGCACAGTGCACCCTAATGCCATCAAGCTATAAAGGTGCAGAACCCATTTTTATTCCTGGTGCGACAGAAGCATTCCAACAGCTGACTGTATGGGAAGCTGAAGTGAGTCTAACTGGGAAGAAGTGGCATAAACATCCCATTGTAACTGGCCCAGAGGCTCCACGCATCCTCGGCATAGACTATCTCAGAATAGGATATTTCAAGGACCCAAGAGGGTACTGTTTGGCTTTTGGTATAGCTACCTTGGAGACTGAGGAAATGAAGTGTCTGTCTACCTTGCCTGGTCTCTTGGAGGAGCCTTCTATTGCAAGGTTGCTGAGGGCTGAAGAACAACACGTGCCAATTACACAATGGTGCACCAGTGGCAATATCAAACCAACCAAGACTCTTTGATCCCCATACAGAAGCTAATTCGTTGACTGGGGAGCTAAGGAGTGATTAAACAAGACTTGGTCAGCTTTTAACATCCCCATATGTCCAGTGTGAAAATCTAATGGAAAATGGAGACTTATAGCAGACTACCATGGCTTGAATTAAGTTATGCTGCCACTGAATGTTGTTGTGCTGGACATGTTAGAACTTCAATTTTTGAAGTGTTTGACAAGCAGAACCATATTTTCCAAACATTATTTTAAGCAAGCTGATAAAATCCCATCATAGTAGTAAACAAAAGAACATGGAAAAAACAAATACATGGCAAGCAGCATGATTCCAGTAGGCAGAAAAAATGCAAAATCTTCCTAGTGCTATACAATTAATTAATTCATCAAGGATGCAGAAATCCACACTGTCACAGACTACTCACAGAGATAGCTTATTACCCTTCATGGAATTTAGCATGAGTTTGGGTTTATGTAGTTCCTTTTATTCTTCACTGTCATAAGGATACCCATTCCTATGCATGTTGCTATCTAGATAATTAATTAAAATCTACCCTAAACAGGTTAACATTAATTTGAAAACAATGGATGCCTCCTCTATTTAACTGATCCATGTTAAAAGCAGTTATCTAACAAAGAGATTAGAATATAAGGTAGTGCAACAAGAAAGGTGGAAAATATCGCTCAATCAAAGAAAAGGTTCACTTAGTCCTCCAGTCCTTGGGATAGAAATTTTGATGAAATTTGTTTTCACATAAGCAAACCCCAAACACATGGGATAAAAAAAAAAAGTTTTGGAAAGGAAGAGGGCACAATCACTTCCCATTCCCTTTCAATCCTCAAATAACAGGAGCTAGTGAAAAATTACAAGTGTCTTAGCTTCTCCTGCAGCACACGTTGTAATCTCCATGGCAACTAGCTGGTTAAGTATCTTTTCCTGATCCTGGCACAAAATTACAAATGAAACTATCATTTCCTTTCTCCATTATTCTATCCATTCTTCGACCTTCACGTGAGGAAGAACATTCTGCAGACTACTGTGACAGAAGAAATAAAAGGAAATGGTATACTGGCAAACAGCTCTGCTTTTGAACAACAAAACTGTGCTGCAAAATTTATAATGCTGTTAAATAAAATTGGATCTTTAAATAAAAAAAATAATCCCCTTTATCTGGTATGAAAGACTGCATGTATTTTAATCTGAACAGACATAATGTTTTTTACAGTACATAATTTCTGATGGAGATCACAGAAAAGAATTAGGTTAGACCGAGAAAGCTCTGTCAACAAGACAAACTTATAGTTGCAGACATATCTAATTCTCCAAGCTTTCATCAATATTTTATGACCCTCACTGATCTTCCCAATCTTGAAGAAAATTGTATTTTTCATTTAAGCAGGCAGGGCACAGTAATAGAATTTATCTCTATCAAAAAAGAGGTAAAATGCAAACTACAATAGAGATGTCAAGGCAAAGTATTGAGTTTGTTCACTGTTACCTGAAACACTAATCCCTGCACAGAGTGTTTTATTTGAACAGCAGAAATGACTGTAACATGCATACATATGACAGCATTCCCATTAAGAGAAAAATATGCTGCATGCTATTTGTAGAAGTGGGTTTTTTTATATCTGGCTAAACACTTCATTCCCTAAATTAGCATCCGTTTCCTTTACTGCATATTCCTGTAGGATGCGGCTATTATTTCAAGTTTAACCTATCAACATTTTTGATTTATCTACATTAGAGAGAATCTAAAAGGGAAATTATTATTTTCCTACATTCAATGATGAATTTCAATAATGTATCAAGGAACTAGGATAAATACACTTGAGGAGACCATACAGTTTAAATAGTTGTGTTGGCCAGTCTGCTTGCATTAGTGATACATGAAAATAAAAGAAGCACTGTGCTGTGCTCTGTAGTAACTCTATCACTTATGCTGAAGGACAGCAGGAGTAATGCATTTGCCTATGCCAAAGAGGAAACAGTGAATTTATGTAGAAAAACACAGGTATGTCAGTTATAACTCCATTAACACATGCCAGTTACATAGAGCTGACCATTAACCACCCTTCGATGGTAGTATAGTGACATATAAGACTCAGAGACTGCCTGAACAACCCCCAGATCAAGGTATTTCTTTGCTCTGCCTAGGATGTGCTGTTTGACTCAGGTCACAAGGACGTGACTACATAATTTGAAGACACTCCAGAGCAAGCAATAGTGCAATTCTTTATCAGATCAAAATAGCCATGAAAATAGAGACACTGAGGTTTGTGATATACCTCTCTCTGCTCTATCACCTATATATGAGGATTGATCAGATTTCTCATCATACCATTTTAGCACAGTATGTTGGTGTGACATGGAGTAGTTCCTGGAATCAAGAAGTCTAAAGACTGTGATTCCCCAGGATGCTTATATGGATATACAATCCTTGTGATGGCAGCTGACTCTTTTTACATTTTCTGTTTTACTAAGCCGCAGCATTATCACAGTTTGATAGAAATGCTGGTTGGGATTGCTGTCTATGGAGTTCATGTAGGTTAATTTCTACTCAGAACCGAGCTGTACCCAACACTAGAAAAGGCCAGCTGTGGTTTTGTCTAGCCAAAGCTTGAAAATTTCCAAGGTCATTCCACAACCTTTCTGAGTAACTTGTTGCAATGCTGCATTGCCCTTGAAGTGGATTTTTCTTTCCCAAGTGTCTAATTTGAAACTCTCAGTCTGTAATCTCTGATATTAGCAGAGAGCTAAAACTACCATTATGTTACCTAACATTGAATATGAAAATTAAATATGAGGCAAAATATTTAATAAAATAACTTACAACATTTCATTTGTGCCACCAGATGCAGGGACTGATAATTTCAGTGTAAAGTCATCACACAACAGCTCATATGAAAGACATGAAAACTCTCCTAGCAGAATGCCTTACCATTTGAAGGTCCAAGCCAGAAACTGAAAGACAAGAAATGAAAAGACACATTTCAAATCCCATTAACTTTATTAGGAACAACTGTGGCAATTACTGAAAGTTTAGTCCAACAGGAAAGATAGTATATCATCTGTAATAAAATTAAAATGCAAATAATATTCAGTCCTCTGTAGTTTAGAATCCAATAATTAATGCTCAGTATTACTGTTGTTCAAGTAAAATTACATCCTCATATCACATCCTCAGAAGTAGTTCAAAAGTCACATCCGGGAAAAAAAAAAGAAGTGGAAAGGAGAAGATAGTCTGCTGTGCTATCTCTTTCAAATGACTAGAGAAAAACCTTAGGAAAAGTAGACTTCTAAATCAGATGTCTTGTTTAAAAGAATAAAGCCAGCTGAAAATCTGACTGTCAACCTCCAACTAGTCAGCAATATTTTCATCAAAACGAATTCAGATGATCCTAATTCTGAAAGCATTATTAAACAACTATGTAAAGGGGAGAGTGCTACAGTAAGTGGCACTTTATGAATGTGAGAGCACATTTCTTACTGTCCTAGAAGCTGTTCTTTCGACTGTAGTGAAAAATGCTGTAATAAGGAACAGTGCAAAGTGGAGAATAACAGAGGGAGGGGAAGGGAGAGAAGTCAATACTAACAGAAATGATTCAGCCTGTACTTTGACATAAAATCCTTAGTGATGCTACCTGTTAAACACAAAATTAGAGCAGACAGATAGATTGCTTCTGTTATTCATCCACACACTAAAGTATCTTTTGGTCTTCAGAACAAAATGAAACCCAAGTAGATAGGTTGGGAAACCTTATAAATAGGAAATAAAATTGCTGAAATTATAAATTCTTTATTATTTTAGACATAACCTATGGTCAATAGCATATTTGTTTGGCCTGTGGGGACCTGAACATGGCTACAAAAGAGAGTTGTTAAATTATAGATGATAATAATAATAATGTGAAAGAGAACATGTCAGGCTAATAGAAGCGAGAAAAATAAATCAGAACATAATTTGGAAATGCAGAACACTTGTCTAAATTAGATGTATCTCTAGGCTTTTGGCAATGAAAGTTATGAGAACCATCTCAAAGCTAAGCATTTTAGGGAGGTCATGATCCTTACAGTATTGGCTAGTAGCATTATCCCCAGCAGTTTTTCATGAGACTGTGCCTGTGCATAAAAAACAAACAAAAAAAAGCTGATAAAAATATAAAACCTGCAGCAATCTAACTCTAATCATTGAAAAATAATTACAATATATAACTTAGGACTGATGTCTAACATTTATATATTATATTGTTTCTACCATACGCCAATAACACCCACCTAGGATAAAAACAATTCTACCTCCTGGCACATGTCTCAGAAATAAGTGACTTCTTATTATAAGGTGTTTCTGATTGTGAAAGAGGAAAAAGAACTCAAATCAAGCTGGCCAAAGAGGGAATTGCCATAAATTACACTGTCTCACTTTATTTCAGAGAAAGGTGAGAGAAAGCTCCTTGGTTTGTGCAAACTGGCACAGTCCACTGAAATATAGTGCCTATCCATATAACGTTGTCCCTATAGTTTTTTGTACTAGGGGCAGCATCTTATGATGGGCAGATTTTGGTGTTCTAGAACTGTGTTGGAAGGGAGTTCACATCAATGTTCTTTATAATCTTTATAATAATCATCAAGGAGATTTTTCTTTTTCTAGTAGTCATCATGGCTGATAGGCAAGCCTGTCCCTCTGTCACATTCTTCCAGTGCTTATCCTTTAATACCTTGAAACCTGGCAACAGCCTTTCCCATGGCACTCATCTCCTTTAGTCATCTGCCAGAAAAGAATGCTGGCATCTGCTCTAAATCCCATTCATTGAACCTATAACATTTCTAGAGCAAAAACCTCTGCTAGATGTGAGGGACACTGTGCCAATCCAGCCTATCCTTATACACAGTCACTTCTCTTGTTTCCCAGTATGAACCTCCAGAGTTCCTAAAGATTTAAGAAGGGAACGCAAGAGGCGGGAAGGGGCTATCTGTACATAGACTCGTCTCTTTTAACAAAGGGAAATTCTATAAAGAGGGGGACATTTTCCAGAGGGAACACGGATAACTGTTAGAGAAACTTATAAACCTATTTCTAAAGGTGTTAAATTTAATTTGTGTAGTGAAATTTAGGAATCTGTCTAGGACTGGGAAAATACAGAAATAAAAATATATATTATATAATTATTCTAAACGATATACTTATTCAAATTTGGCAGTTTTGATTGTTTTTCAGAGTAATAGAGATATTTTCATGTATGCAATATGGACTGTATCACTGAAAACCTTATCTGAATGATTTAAAGAACTAACTTAACATGAACTCTAATTTTTTTGTACTTCAAAACTGGTCCATAACAGAATTTTAAGTAGCATTCTCTCTTGTCTGTGAATAAATTAATGCTTGCTAATTAATGCTTGCTAATGCATGCATATGCAAGACTAACCATTAGAATTTAGTAAGACATTAACAGATAAACTTAGAGTTTTTAATAACCTTACCTGTATCTTCCATTTTTACCCAAAGACCATTTTTAATACCTATCTGCATTGCCTCTTTTCTCTTGTTGAATGTTATTCTTTGGTATTCTAAGTCTTACAGAGCCACTATCTGGTTTTACATTACAGAAGGACAGCTTGTCTCCTAAATAGTCAATGTTTGTCAAAGGCCATTTGATCTTTTCAATCATCTGTGTTACTCATTTGGAAAGATGATTTTCTAATAATTGTTTCTGCATACTTCATTCAAATAGTAAGGAAGGTTTTCATATATATGTTTAAATTAAGCCACTTATTTTTTCTTAATTTCAGCAGAAATGTAAACAAGCTGATACATCATTCAGAAGAGTGTAGATAGGTTTCTGGGTCAAAATGCTCTTTCTCACTTTCTGGTGCAGGAGAAATGATCTCCATGGAAGTGGGGTGTGGGTGTTCAGGGTTGTTGGAAAGCAGAAAACCCAGTGTGAACCCCCCAGATTCTATGACTAGAGCTAGGTGAAGAGCTGTAGTGTTCTGCACTGCCATAAAGCCACTCAAGTGACTCACACTATGACAGTTTGTACTGGGAAAATGTCTACATGGCCAATGAAGCCATGTAGAAACAGGTTAGTCCAATAAAAGTGGTTTTATTGTTTATATGTTTATATGTTCCCTCATGAACATAATGCTTTCTTCAAATATGAAACTGTTTCAAAATAGGACTGTATCAAGTAGAAATCTATTAATACTACACAGCTGCAGTCAACATTTATTAAATAGCAAATGAGATGTATTATAACACCTTTACACCTTTTTCATATGTACTCTAAAAAGGGCAAAGGAACGACAGACTATAAGTCCACAGTAATGGAAGGCTACACATATCCAATGGATTAATATGGCATCTAATAAATATTTCAGTCTTCCAAACATCTGTACATGCAGAAAAGAATGTCAGAGGAAACGAAGAGAGAAAGGAGAAGGAAATGTAAAGTCAGTAGTGGTGCATAACAGTTTTCTTTTAATTCCACTAACACTATGATCACTGTGATCAGTGACAATGCTCCACTATGGCTTCGAGTGGAACAGAAACAAAATTATTATTTGATATGTACTGATCCACCATTAAAAAGCAAACATCATTAAAAGTGCCAGTCTTTGTTACCTTAACTGCACAAATGTTATACAGTTATCAGAGTTCTCTCCTGTTAGAGTGCAAAAGCAGTATTAATTTTAGGCAGAAGCTAGACTCACTGCCAGGTAAAAGAAAATAATCAAAAATGTAGTGTTTAAAGTCATCAAGCTTTAGTTATTTTCTTTCACTCACAGATATTCACTATTTACATTCTTCCTAACTTGTCACTGTTCATGGTGATCACTTTGCAGCAAAATACTGAAATGATGTAAAGATGTATTAAACAGAGCAACATTTTTAGCCAGCTGAGATGTTTTAGAATTGCGTGAGAGTTTCTGAATGGATCTTTCAGAGAACTGAAAATTTTCTGTCAATTCACAGTAGGTAAAGTGTAAAAAATTTTGCCTTTGACTGCTAGCTTACCACTAAAGGAAATAAAGACAAATGTGTATCAAGCATGGAAGAAATATATACTATGCATACAATGAAGGTTATTTAAAATATTTAATGGTAGACCAATTGCATATTCTACCCTTGCAGAGTTGTATACTTTCCCTATTCAACAGTATTACAGATACCTCTTCAGTTAAGACAGTAATTAATCTTAAAAATAATTCAGCATGAAAGAAAAAAATAGAGAATAATCCATATATGTCACAGTACTTATGATATTTAGATACCTAAGACATATTACTTTAATGTTGATAAACAGGTAAAATTATTTTTCACAAAAATGTGATAATAAAGGTAGTGTACTATTTTGTTTTTTAAAGAAAAGCTCTCAGTCAGATCAATGGAAGCAATAATATCTAACACATTTACATTGACAAAATGTTACTGAAAATCCCTTTCCTTAATATGGCACTTAAAGTTCAGCTTCCTTTGTTTATATATTACTTTTAAGCTTTATTTGTTTCTAGTCCTTATATAAATAAATGTAAAACTAATTTTTTAGGAAAAAAAGACAAGCAAATAAAAATTAGAAATACTGTTGATAAAATAGGATCAGTTTCATGTATATCAGAATTTTAAACATACTGATATGATTAAATGATGACATTATATGAATGATTTAATTTTATGTTTTACTTAAGGTGTAATTATGATATACAGTTGAAATAGACCAAAATCTTTTCAGTAATATTGCTAAAGTCTTTTGAACTGTACTTCTAGAAGCTCAAAGTGCTCCTTCAATTTATTGACTTCAGTTCAATTGTTAGAAATCCACAACCATGTGAGGGCATATTAAGAATAAAGTACAACTCATATAAAAGACTAATGACTTCCTTTTTAATATGTCATCAATCTCTAGAATATGCATTGAGACCTTATACATTGTAGATTTTGTTGAAAGACAGCCAAAAAAGCTTATAACAGAGTTTTAAAGCAATCTTGGTTTGCAGAGTCTCATAAAAGAAAGAATTTCTTATAATCTTTAACCCCATTTGACTAAAATTCCTTCACTTATAAACTTTAGGCCCTTTGACAACAGATTTTTATGACAAAGTGTCCAATGTATCATTGGAAAGTAAAGCACCTTGGTAAGAAATATATTATTTGTGTTCTCTGACACTACTTTTGGTTAAACTCTTGAACTATGAATATATTAAAAATAAAGTAATTTTTTGTTGCCAATCCAGATGGTCATTTAATGAACTATTTGACAAAGGAATGTATTCTGCAAGAGGTAAACTCATCAGTTGCTGATGATGAGTCACCTTTTAATGCTTCATTTGGCCTCAAATAAAAACATCTATAGAGAGAGTCACAACATTTTTCCAAATCTCTGTAGGCAACTCACTTCACCTTGAAAAACATCTGTTCTCCCCACTCCACAGTCCCCAGATAGATGCCGAAATATTTAGCTCAAAGGCATTTGCCACTGGATCTCTTACATCATTTCTGAGACATTTGCATCAAAACCCTTTGTTGCGTGCATCCTTGCACCATGCTCCCTTCCTCACAACTGTGACTATTCCCTTCTTCAGAAAGATTTTGGAAATCTTTTCTTTGCTCATTAGTTAGATCCCCATGGAGTAGCAGACATTTTGAACAGTATTGCCACTCTCTCAGTGAGTTTTTCTTCTCAGACACTTCATATAAGAGAGAAGATGGAGAGGTATGTCTGTGCTTAACAAGGGACCCACTGAAAGACACTGCTCTGTAGAACCCCTCTTCACAGAGGACTGGTTCAGTGGAATGCTTTACAGCAGGCACATCATATGCTGCCAGCTGTGCTCTGTAGGACTGGTACACACCCCCGTGTTATACGGTGAATTGTTCATTCATTGCTCACTCTGCACTCTTAGTACAGTAAAGGTAGAAGAGTTCTGCAGACAAAGCACAACATATACAATGCAATGCAGAAGAAGGGGAAAAGCAGTGGAAATGAGAAAGTGCCAAATAGTATGGACACTGAATGGCTGGGTGGAAGTTGCACAACGTGTGTCCACACAGGGCACTCACCCCTTCTTAGATTTGTAGTCTATACAGACACAAGCCAGGGCTTTTCTTTCACCTCCAGTTTCATAAACACCAGGGAGGGTTTGCATTGTTTGAACAGAGGACAGGTGGTGTTCTAATATATTTCTTGTATCGGAAATAGCATGACCAGCAGGATTAGGGAAGTAATCATCTCCCTGTACTCTGCACTGGTGAGGCTGCATGTCGAATACTGTGTTCAGTTTTGGGCCCTTCATTACAAGAAAGACATTATGGTGCTGGAGCATGTCCAAAGAAGAGCAATGAAGCTGGTGAATGGTCTAGAGAACAAGTCTTATGAGAAGCAGCTGAAGGAACTGGGCTTGTTTAGCCTGGAAAAATGGAGGCTGAGGGGAAACCTTACTGGTCTCTGCAACTACCTGAAAGGAGGTAGTAACGAGGTAAGTGTCAGTCTCCTTTTCCCAAGTAACAAATAACAGGACAAGAGAAAATAGCTTCATGTTCTGCCAGGGAAGGTTTAGACTGGATATTAGGAAAAATTTCTTCTCTATAAGGATTGTATCTTTCCTTGGGAAAGACACTGGACAGCCTTGTCTCTCCTGCCTTTCTTTTTTTTCCAGAAGATATGTTAATGAAAAAATACACCTACAGACAAAACTTGTCAATGTAGCTCTATGTTAACACACACACATCCACATATGAACACACTGTCAGGGTGTGCAGCACAAATTCCACATATCCTTGATGGGAAGATCAGCAGCCCCCTTCTGCTCTTTTCTTGCCCTTAAAGCCCTGCCCACCCAACACCTAATGGTACCCTACACCAGCACACAGTATGAGGAAAACACAGTAAGGACTCTACCTTCAAGCATTCTAGCAAAATTAAAATGTTTATCATCTTCACTAACCTTCTTTACCTTTCTCAGCCTGGGAAAGCAGGTTTATATGTCTCTGTCCAGTCTAAACCTCTTGAAATGGAGAACCCTGACACTCCAGGCATCATCCTGAGTCACCTCTACTCCTTTGTGGACCCAGAAGCTCCCAGAGGAAACAGAGTTCTTTCAGCAGAAGGTCCACTGATGTATAGTCCTCTAGTGGGCCTGGCACCTGGATTAGAAAAACACAGTCCCATTGTTTGTATTTCTCTCTCAGGGATGCAAAACTATAACCATGTGTCAGTTATCTACAGATGCTACAGATGCTAAATGTCCAAATATTAGTAGCATGGCCCTTACTTCCCCCTGGATAGTGTACTCTCTGGTGGTCAGTGGATAAATGGCAGGACTTATACCTGTGTACAGTGGAGACATTTTCCAAACCCTCTCTCTGTCAGACAGTCCCACTGTCAAAGCTCTCTGCATCCTGCCTCATGAGGGCACTGCACCCTGTATCTCCATGCTGGAACCCAGGTAGCAGAAGACTCCTCTGGAGCATGAGATTATCACCCTGACCCTCATGCCTTTAGGCACCTCATTCACCTCATTGAACAAAACAAATATGTACTTAATGTACTACAAAACATATAACTGGGAATGATGGGGCACCATTTGGGGTTGATGGGATACCTCTGTCCTTCTGGAATGATACTTGAACACCAGTCAGGATATTAGCTGATGGGATGTGACGGAACAGATAACCACCAGCCAGCTGCTTCTGTGCACAGCCATGGATGTGGAGGTTAGGCTGTGAACTACAGGCAGTGAGACAGGCATGGGGCAGGCATGGAAGGAAACAGTCCCTAAGCTCCTTCAGCATCTAAGTAACTGGCTGAAGTCAATCTTCACCACAACCAACATAAGGAAGCCTCTGTTGTTGTCCCAAGCAGGACACTGGTAGGAAGTCTTCACCTCTAAGACTCTTGTTACTACCTTAGAGAATCTCCTTACTGAGGTCACTGCTGCAGAGGTCAATACAGATGCTCCCACCTCACTGCCACTGCTATCTCAACATCAAGAAAAGCATGACCACAATCGAGCTGAAAAGGACTCCAAACCTGCAGGCTCATTAGGAAAGCTGTCACTAGGACAAACAACAGAGACAGCTGCTGCTCCAGGAATGCCTTCAGATCAGTTCTTCTGACAACACTAGTTCATAAGTGTATCATGAATCTCACTGAGGTCAACAAGTCTCCTGAATAAGGGCTGTTAACATGAGAAACATTTGGCACAAGTCACTCCATGTTTCCTATTCTGATTCATTCCACAGTTTGAAGGCTACTTGTGCAAAACTGTCCTTTCAAGGTAAATGTGTGCTTCATGCTGGAGTAAGAAAAAATAATTATCAGAGTATCCAGGAAGAATTATATCAATTTAAAACTTTTTTGAAGTGTTTCAATTTTCTGAATATATATTTAACAAAGGAATCAACAATTTAGTAAAGCTAATATACCTCTAATGACTTAGCATTTTTTAACTTGAAATAATCAGAATGTTTTTTATAAGATCACTAAAAAGGACTCTCAAATACGCCTACAAGGTAAGTATGAGATTTATATTAATAAACAAATATCTTCTGTTTATTTATTTCAACCTTAAGTTACTCCTGCTGTTTTTGGTGTTGTTTGTCTTATATTGGATTAGTGGAAGAAAGATGAGAAAATGGAAATAAATTTCATCATCTTAATTGTTTAAATGGTAAACATTTGTATCTTTCATGGCTGGCAAATGCAGGCCATATATTTTGTAATAAAGTATGCAGATCACATTTACAAGAAAGAATATAAGGTCTTGAGTGGTGGAAAATGAGGAAGCTAAAGGGAGAATGAATGATAGACAAATAAACATGAATTCTTATAGATATCTTACAAAATCACACCTGACTATGTTATGTGAGAGAATGAAATTGGATATATACAAGTGCATTGAGGGAGTAGGATCCAGAGAAAAGTGAGATAGAATTATATACAGCATAGTATCATTGATGAAAAGAATAATGCCTTTCAGGTAGACTTAACTCCAGAAGACTATTCAAAATTGAAAGGGTTTCAAAAGGCAGTGCATGAGCAATTTAGAGTATACAAAATACACTTGATATTAAAACTCTTGGTTTGCTTTAGTTAACACTTGATATTAAAACTCTTGGTTTGCTTTAGTTATATGGCCATATAAATGATTATCAAGGTTCCAAATGAGGAAGGAGTTTTGAAGAAAAACCAGCTAATGTGGTTCATAAATGTTTCATTTATTAGAAAAAAAAATTCACTCATCCCCCCACCCCACCTCCCATTTTTTTAAGAGCATGAAATTAACCATTTATAGGTCTATAACATTTATCTCATCATTTTTAGTCTTGAAAATCAGTGGTTTTGTTTATAAAGTTCTTGTGGCATATTTGTTTATCTAGGAAATCAGACCAAGTGGCTAACATAAAAATTTCTAGATGAGGAATCTGGTGATATACCAGATGCAATTTTTTTCCCTACTTTGATTACTTTTATTTACTTTCTTACTTTGAGACACAGGTAAGGTGGAAGCAGTTTCTCACAGTTTGGGAACATCCCTGGTCCTGACATTAATTTGCCCAACTTATGTAAAAAAGAGGCAAGTGAGCCACAATGCATCCCACTGCCATATTGCCTTTCCTGTCCAGATGTGGAGAGATGTTAGAGTGTGGCATGCATGTATTTTTTGCCTACAAATTTGAATTTCTTATCCTTAAAAACTAGGTCTCAGAGGGACAGAGAGATGGTATCCTGTGTGTCAACATCCAGCTGAATCCTAGGGCTAGAACTAGGTTCCACGGTGCAGATCCAAGCTATGGAGATTTTCACTAGAATATTCTTTCAGAGTACTTTTAAATTTAATTTCAGACAAACTTGGAAAACTTATTAATCTTGGTCTACACTGTTTGCAAATAGTTTATATTGTACCAATTCATATTAGGTCAAATATTAAAGTGCTAATTTATACCAATTTCTTAAGCAGCCTACAGAATAGTGTATTATCTTTGCAGATATTTCATTTAATGAGGACTATGTAGAGTCTTACAGTTCCCAAATGACTCAGTGAACAGCATAATGACCTAACAGCTTCTCACTAATTCCCAGGAAAGGTGTGTATATTTATATATTTAGAAAGTCAAAATGCTTACTGATTATAGATGGAACTCGCTATCATTGTGTGATAATTTTAAAAATCATTATTAAATTCAGAAAACTAATAAAAATAATGATATGGCTGATGGAAACTTTAAGTAAAATGTTATTTCATTGTTAGTGAAAGATGTATGAGTGTTTTTACAGGCTCCACAAAGCTTCCTTTTAGGACTATGCAGTGGATCACCATCCATTTCAGGAGCTAAATAATTGATGGAAAAGATGTTAATATAATATAAAATTTTGTAACCTTAAAAGGTAAAAAAATAAATAGTTATCAGTTTCTCTAAGAGAAAAGAGAAGATATCATTTTTGTATATCCTCTGAAAACCTAATGTGTTTCTATTAAGGAAAATATATTTCACTCTAAAAAAATGAATATTTTCACTAGGTTAGTAATCTTGAATAACAATGTAGCTAAATATCAGAGCTGCTACTTGACTCAGGAAAACTGAATTCAAAACTATTATTGCCTGTACAGTAGCTATGTCAGTCTAGGGAAGACATTTTACTCTGCTTCCCAGTTTCAGGATTGTCCTGGTTTGAGTTAGAACAGAACTGAATCTGTTCAGTGATTTTACTTTTCAGTTAAGTCTCTTCTAAGTAACCACACTTTCTGAAGTTAACATATGTCTGCTTCTAGGAGTGATAATGCATCATGTTTACAGTTACTACCAAAGGTTGGTGTGCAGGAAGGTTCTTGCTTATACTTGCTCCCATGAAGACCAAGGACACTGCTAAATCTTGTGTACCACGTTGGGGGTGCAGAAGCTAAAAGACTACACCTGTGAGGAGTATTCCATGCCATACACATCATATTCAGTATAAAGCTGATGGATCACAAAGGTCAAACTCTCTTCTTCAATGGCCTGTGTCCAAGGAGGAGTCTGTATGTTCTACCTTCAATCCAGATACATGCATGCCTGAATACAGTTCCAGAACACAGCTCCTGAATCTAGCTCCCATCTGAGTCCAGTCTGGGTCTTCCCTAATGCCCGCTCCAAAGCACCAGTGGTAGCAGTGACATAATTGCCATCACAGGGGTTGATTTCAATATTGGTTTTGTAAAACTGTTTTAATTTTCTTTTCCAATCACTAAGTCTCTCTCCCTTATTCCCTTTCTCTTCCCCTTTCAGAAGGGAGAGGGGTTAATAGAGAGAATCTGTCATTTGTCTAGTGGCTGGACCAGCACTAACCCTTGACAAGGATAACCAAGGTTTTAAAGGAATTATCTGGATTGTTGACCTAACGCTTTACAACAGTTTACAAGGCATTATATCCAAAAGAGTCCACAAACTCTTTCACATTCCTTCATTCATTGTAGGTCAGAAAATACTACTCCTATCATATAGGAAAATTAGATATACAGAGCAAAAGTTCACAGAATGGGAATATAAACTTCCTTGAAAGGAAGTAGGGGAGATCAAAGGCACTGGTGATCACACTAGATCTCTGTATTTATTAGAAAAAACTCTTAGATCCTATCAAGAAGTTAGCTGCACCTCAAATTACAAAAGAAAGTAACACAAACAAATGTCACTAAGGATGACATCAACTCTTACAGATTCAACATTAGGAAAAATCCTTTCTTCATTTATCAGCACCTTCAACACTTGAACTTTTTGTCTTTGTTAACTCCTTTTGTTGAAGAGTTACTGTTATCAGCTGTAAACTAGGTCTGCAAGCAAGAGGAAGCCCTAAGATTCGCAGGGGAATTAGTCATAGAATCTCTTGACAGGTCACAGAAGTTAGTGGGGTTGCAGACTCTTATTGTAACCCTCAG
Organism: Actenoides lindsayi; assembly: GCA_025331215.1. Classification (NCBI taxonomy): domain Eukaryota; kingdom Metazoa; phylum Chordata; class Aves; order Coraciiformes; family Alcedinidae; genus Actenoides; species Actenoides lindsayi. Next base: position 20,510 of record WTSP01025039.1, on the reverse strand, counting down.
GCCTTCAAAACTATTTCTGAGCATAATAGAGGTCCTCAGAGGTAATTTGTTGCCAACATTTTGTGAAAGGACCCTTAAGAAACCCTTAAGAGCCCTTTTGGGCACATGTGACAGTATGAAGTATTGAATTTTCAAGTTTATAGAAACTTGTGTCTGTAATAAAAGAAAGGGTTATTATCCTTCACAGAGTTACAGGGGGAATTAACAAGCCATAATCACTGACATACACAAGATAAAGTAGGTTGTTGCTTTTTCTTTTTTAAAGCAAAATCATTAATATTTCTTTTTAACTTTTACTGTATTTGAAGATAATTTTAATTTTTTTTTAAATTTAATCTGGTTCCATTAAATATGTATATATGCATTACATTATGCATATACATGAGCATCACATATACATAGGCATTACTTGTATGCATATATGCTTACACTTGGAAAAGAATAGAGGACTGAATACAAGTCAAAAACCCCTCAGTTTTCAGAGCTTTCAAAGTTAATGTCTTATGAGAAATATCCTGTGTTGGACACTCTTCGGAGAAATTTTTAGTGAAAGGACATAAGAATGTGGTCTATTCTAACTACAATATCAGAAGAATTGTGTAAATGATCCATAATGCAAAGCCTTAATACATAATTTCCATGGTTAAGGGTCAGGGCGGCCCCTTAGACCTGTAACAGATGCTCTCTGTTAACCTCTCTCCCTCCCCAAAGGGCAAGAGAAAGGGAATAAGCGAGAGAGACTTAGCAATTAGAAAAGGAAACTAGAACAGCTTTAATGAAAATGAAATTAATAATTGTAGAAATGGAATATACACAAATATATACAAGACCAGTATCGAACCCAACTGCCCTGATGGCAATTCCATCACCGTCAACACTGATGCTGTGGAGCAGGCACCGGGGGAATCCCAGACTGGGCCCCATAGCAGATGGGAGCTGTGTTCAGGAGCTGGATTCTTCTACCAGATTCAGGAACACACAGACCAGGATTGAAGGCAGCATGTACAGAGTCCTCCTTGGGTGCTCCAAGGAAGGAACTGAAAGAAGAACCGAGCTAAGGCAAGCAAACCTGGCAAAGCAGTCCAAGAGGGGAGAAGAGCCCAGAGACCCTTCGGATCCCTCAGCTCTATACCGAATATGACGTATATGGGACGAAATACCTCGTTGGTCAGTTTAGGGTCTCCTGTCCTGTCCTACCTGCAGGTGCAGCCTTTCACTTTCTGCACCCCCCAATGTGGTACCCAAGATCCAGCACTGGCCTTGGTCTGCATACCAGTCCTTGGTAGTAACTCTAAACATGGGGTGTTAGCACTGCTAGAAGCAGAGACTGTAAGAACAGGCTGCTAACTTCATAAAGTGCAGTTACTTAAAAGAACTGAGCTGAAAAATAAAATTACAGAACAGAATTGTTCTGTCCTCAAACCAGGACAATAATTGTCTAAACTTCTTACCAAGATCATTAAAATGGACTGTGTTCTTTTCAGTAGTTTTAGAGACTAACATTATTATCAGATTCTATTAATTTTCTCTTTCTTATGAAATATTAATGCAATTCAACAAAAAGCATCCAAATAAAAAGTTTTTTAAAATCTGAGAAACTAATAATAAGGCAGAAAAGCCTTACATAATTCAGCTGCCACTATTTGTAGTTAAGATATTGGAACGTTGTCCTAAATAATCTAGTTTGTAAAAACAATATGCCTCACAGAAATATTTACTGTATGCTATGTCAGGAGAATACAAAACAAAACTTCTCTAAGATATGTGCAGGGACTACGCTATAAATCAATTTGTTTGTGCTAGTATTATTTCCTTGGGCTATTCTAGCTAGCCTACTGAATCAAGGCACAGAATTACTAACAAAATCTTCTTAATGTGAGAGATTTTTCTTTTTTCCTCTAGGTACTGCTTTTTTTGTAACTTTGCCCTATACACGGGCTGCATTGTCCAGATAATTTCTACATGATAGAGGTGATTTGGAAGGCATGTATTGATCCAGGCTTTACTGATGAAGCTGTCCTTATTCCCTTCATCCCCATCACTATGTCTGATAATTTCCATGATGTCTGAAAGTTATTTTGAAAGAAAGAAATCTAAAATGCTTGTCTATCTGTCAGTATGCTATAGGTTAGGAGGAATTCAGCTCCATGGGGCTGTATTAGGGGAGAAGGGTTTGTTTCTATCTCTTCTTCACACAGAGGCCTTGAGTCAACAAACTTTTCTTCTCCGCTAACCCACACTATGCCTCCATGGTCTAGAAAGACTCTAGCTTCACGTGGGAACACTCAGTGATTCTGGCAGGGAGTCTTGAAATAATATGGGTAACAGTGGGAGAAAAAGGTTATTTATCATTATAGAAACTCCACTGAATCTAAACAGAGTATCACAAGAGAAAATGAAAGCACTACATCCAGAAGGTATGTCACTTGTCAAATCATAAGATTTTGTCAATTACACAATGAAAAGTTTGTGAGAATCATCTGTAATAAAAAAAAAAAATTAAGCATACTCAATGTAAGTGTGTGTGGTTTTTAAAATGTGATACAATACAGTCATGAAAACAAGCTTAACTAGCATGGAATCAGAAGGTGAATATATTCAGTGTATCAGTGGGCCGTAAATATATGTATATGTACATATATACACATATGTACATATATATAGCTATATTACTTTTAGATATATATAATGCCTTTTACCACATAGACCTATACTAAAATATATGTTGTAGAATTTGCTTTTCTTTTTCAAGCTACTGTGGCTTCAGTATTATTCATTTCATATAGCAGGAGCTGTAAAAGAAATAGGGAGATTTAATCCAAGAAAACTCTAATAATGCCATAAACAGATTTCACTAAAATACTCAGTCAAAATTAAAAGAAACTTGAAATAAGAATTGGAATGTAACCTTGACATGTGCAGCAATTCTGGTTTGATCAATGACCTCAACTCAAAACTCTAACTACTCAGGGAAAGAAATGAAAGATAAGACACTACATAATAATGAACTGTACTTGGAACTAAAAAGAAGTACTAGATAAGAATACTCTTAAATTGTGAGCACACAGAATTCAGATGACACAAGCAAGGTAAAGAACCCTGAAGAGAACAATTGACAAAGCTATAAAAGAAACAGGAGCACTACAGCACTCTAGAGAGAAAACCAAGAAGTAAAGCAAATAAAAGGAGTTCTGTTTTGATTAGATGCTCTGATTCTAAAAGACAGCTAACAGACACACAGTCAAGTAAACTAATCAAATTTCTTTCTATTACAAACAAAATGACATTAAAAGATCTGTGCTAGTGCTGAAAGTCAAGCAGTCAAAAATCAGGAAATACCTGAACTGTCTCTGCCTATTCACTCTCAGCTTGGCCTCTAAGAATAACTAGTATGATAGCAATATACTCACAAGTTCTTTTCTTACCGTTTATCCTGAGGGAACAGTGAGCTGCTTTTTAATTCCATATTTGGTGAACAAGAAGTCAACATGTTCTGCTGCAGATAGGAAGGCTAAGTGATTCCCATGAGAAAAAATGAGCATGGTTTTCTAAGTGTAATGCACATTTGTCATTAAATAAGAGCGAACTATAGGCTTGGTGCAGTGGTATGGTTACTCCATCTGTTCAATCCTTCCTTCTGTTTTGATAGTGCCTCAATTGAGTATGTCTTAAAAGAAGTTAGGGTAGGATCACCATCTTATTTAATTCTGTAAATAAGACTTGTTTGTTAGCAATGCTGTTCAGCCATCTAGCTTGAATTAGGGCTGGCATCAAAAACAACCAATAAAAAGGTTCTGCAGAACATTAGCCCTGAGTACCCAGTTCCTGAAACATTAAATATAATATGGTTTAGTTTTAACTCAGTACACTTGTTCAAAATGAAACATATCAATAGCCTTCACTTAAATTCTTGATGCTGAGCACACACAATGCTGATAAAAGCAATAGTCAATGTAAATGACTGGGATCTCTTTATATTTTTACATACTTTTTATATATCTTAAAATTAAATGAACACTGAATTAAAAACAATATTAAAGAGTTTTCCAAGTGCTATAGTAAGTGGTTTAGAAATATTTCAGTCCTGAACATTGCATTAAACTTATCTTTATCATTCCAAAGATACATGGAACATGCTATAAATACAGCTGAAAGAATAACCACATTTTTCATCTGTATAGACCTGTGTAATGGACCGCTAAAATCCAATCCCATCTGAAGAGGCATGGATATGGGTGTTTTAACATTACTTGAAGCAATTCTAAGTTATCTGGAGTGAGGAAAGAAAAATATTTGAGTTTGCATGTATTGCAACATAAAAAAAAAAAAAGCAATGATAACCTATCAAAAATAAGATTTTGCATGAGGGCACAATAATAGGGAGATATTGCCCCCATATTCTATAGATTTATTTATATCACTGTAATGGAACAAATTATAAAGAGTGCAGGGGCTTGTGTTTTAGAATTTGTAAATTAAAAATTGCCAATATTATAGGAAAAATAAAGCCAGCTATGAACATAGTAGAATATTTAAAAACATCCTTCCTGAAAATCTGAAGCTTCATTTATTAAACCATTGTCATTAGATGCTGATAAAGTCACATCTCAGCATCTAGGAACCTAACAGTGCTAGCATTACTGTCATTAGCTGGTATTAATGTCATGTAAGAGTTATTGAACAGGATCATAGCTGTTCATGGAAGAAGGACAGAAAGTACATTCATTATCCCTGTGTGGCTTACAAATAAACTTCATGCTGTACTTTCCTCAAATCCTAGTGAAAAGTGCAATTGTTCTAAAAATTGTATTACCATTTTCTCTTTGATAACCACTCCGGAGAACAAGCACAATATTTCCAGGACTACTAATCAATGATTAATTATGGTTATTTCTGATTACTTATGTGGAACATCTACAGAATGCAGGAGCTCTAACTGCACTGCCAGGGGACAATATGGCCAGGCTCAAGCATGCCAAATCTCACGACTTTACTTTCTTCCATTCCCCTTTTCAGTTTGGCCTAAATGTAGTATGATCTCACAGCTTTGGTGCTGGCAAAAAAAAGACTTGATTTGGGAAATTTCACTTAATATAATTTATAACCAATTAGTATTTTCTTTTAATTACTGAGAAATTAAGAAGACATAAACTGTCTCAACTCCCCTTCTTCCCACACATTGTACTCAGTCCCATCAGCTTCCACTGCCTAAACCCTGCCATTTATGCCCTATACAAGACTCCATGCTGTTCTCTGGAAGTCCTGAACTGAAAATATCCACTGAATATACCAAGCTGTAGCACAACTGTCTTTGTTTAGGCCTGATCTAGGAAGTGCACCTAGGAGTGGAGCTGGCATTAAGGCCCTGATAATTTTGCCTCACTTTTAACAGGTCTGGACTTCAGAGTATGAGGCAACGTGGACTCACACGTGACTGGTAAAGAGAATATATTCTGGTGTAGTCATTCTGTTTGAACAAGGGAAGTCTTTAGATCTGTAGTCTGAAAAACCAGCCTATATTTCTTCACTATTTTCTTTCCTGGATTTCCTGGAAACACTAGCTATGAGCAAATCAGACACACTTGAAAACTGCACCATTTTCTAGAAATCATTCAGGAAAAGATAATAATTTTGGTAACATATTTATTCAAAGGTGAAAGTATTGTCTGGAAAACCTCTTATTTTTGATTCTGACTCCACTGAAGTCTATTTTCTAAAAAGCAGAATGGTAAATGACATTTAGAAATTCAAAGCCGAGTATGCATATTAAATGCTTATGTTTGAGCAGTTTAGACTAATTTTCAGATTCTAGAAGATAAAATAATGACATATTGTCCAGTATTTATTTGTGTGGATTTTTTTTGTTTTATGCAGGGCTACTTTATAAGCAAATTACTTCATTCGTTTTTTCAGCTGGCGTGAAAGAATTGCTAAAGAAATGTTCCCACAGGTACAACTTTAATGCTAACTAAGGCAGTTGAATTAAAATGTATTGAACTACATTGCTATTTGTCTTGTTTTAGTTTAATGTAAAGTACTTTTTTCTGCTTCATTTAGTTCTAAATTTTTATCCCTGTAGTGACTGCAGCTATGTAAACTAAAGAGTTAGATTTTATCCTATATTCATCCCAGTCATATAAATGAAATACAAGAAATCAATATTGTAGAAGTACTTGACATCACAATTGTCAGAGTCGAAAATCTTTATCTGAAATGACTGTAAAAGAATTTCCAGTTGTTACCAGATAAATTCTATGAGACATCATTTGATTACAGCAATACTCTTGTAAATCTGGAACAAATGCAAATAGAGTTACCCTGACTTTAATGACTAGAAGCTGACCCTGACTTTAGTAAAAGATCCAAGTATTGCGAAAACCCAGATGTCAAACTTCTTTAGTAATGGGAACTTAGCTTTAAAGAAATTCAGACTTGAATCCCAGCATCTTATGATTCAACGCCACTGCTAGAAATAAAACAGGACACAAATGAAGGATACGAATCTTGGAAGTCTAACTGGAACCAAGATCCCCAAAACCACAAAAATATTCCTGAGATTTATGAAGCTCACCTATCAGGAAAAAAGGTGAGAATACAATGCTGTATACCAAGAATGTATATTGTTATTCTGAGTTCATATGGAGATGTGAAGACCTGTTTAATGTTTGTGAAGAAAGTGAAAAAACAAACCCAAAAGCAACAGAAAGGAAAGCAAGAAGGATGTGGGGAGGCAATTAACAGTGGAAATACAAGATATAGTAATTCTGAATATTTAAATATTCTTTCTGAAAAAAAAAAACAAAAACCCACAATACTGTAAACATAGAAAGCTCAGTATATTCTTAAGAATTGTTGATAATAACTTTTTAAGGGAAGAGGTAGGCGACATGAAGGACAGGAAATAAGTAGAATAAAGAACGAAGGTGGCACAAGAATTATGTGCTTATAACAAGCACAGTTAGGTTGTAAATTAGATGAAGGTAAGTTTCCAGTCAACTTTCTAATACTAGTTAAAGGATTGAAAAACCAAGGTATTTGAAACAGAGATGGATCAGTTTATAAGAGCAGTTCTAATGCTTGTCAACTGCAATGGACTGGATTCTGTGACATGGGAAATTCTTTCCACTCTAACATTTCATTTCAGTGAGTGGAAGAAATTATAAAGAGATAATATTCATCTAATTAATTTTTTTTCTGATTTAAAAATGGAAGAGACTAAGAACCTGAATACTGAAAGTAATTTTGTGAAAGTACTTTGTAAGAAATAGTGTTGGAAAGGAAAATAATATGTTTTTAAAATCTGACCTTAATAATTCCAATATTTAATTTCTCTTAGGAAAAAAAAATATAGCAAAAGGGAATACAGCAAGCTGACACTCACTAAAAACTTCTATATACAAAACAACTGATGTATTCAGTCCACAGGCAAGAATAAACCATAGGAAGAGCTGTATTTAACTACTTCAGTAGTAATTTGATGACACTGAAATCAAAAAGGTCATTCACAAAGTAGAAACAATGACATATTACTGAAGATGAGCATAAAGAAAGAGGGCAAGGATGCAATGATAAATTTAGAAAGGTTCAGGAGAGAAAAGACTTACTGTTCTCTGAGAACATTAAAAATGTAGAGGTAAGAGAAAAAGAAAGCCTCATTCCATTATCAGGGAGGGAGAGCATTCAAGTGGGCTACTCTAAAGGGCTAAAAATTTAAAGGAAACTCTTCTCCCTTTGTTTTTTTTACAGGTAAGGTTATAACCAGATACTCAACAGACATAGACACAGAATAAAAAACAAACAAACAAACATAAAAATTGAAAGGATAGAAATAAATGCCGGAAGAGGGAAAGAACAGATTAAAACTATACTCTTATAGATTAAAATATGTGAAGAGAAGGACCTGATGACACTTTACCCATGAATTCTAAAATAAAATTATTTTAAAATGGCACAACCTATTTTTGGATTTTGGTTATATCCTGAAGTCTTATGGAGATTAGAAATGTATTTAGAAGAAAGAGAACACTGAAATGAGGTGAAAAAAAGCCATAGTATGTCTCTTTAATAAAGGAAGGAAAAGCAGTGCCTGGGGAATCACAGACCAGTCAGTCTAGTTCTGATATTTGAGATTATACTAGGAAAAATATTAAGGTATTATTTATATATTTCCTTCTAAGCATCTCCTTACATATTTCTCTATGAATTAAGTTATTAGGACAATCTAATTTACACCCCTGTAAGCATAGTTAGCTTCATAGGTAGAAAAGAAATAGCCAGTGTGACAATACATTGACCTTAAATACCCTTGTAATATTGTCTTTATAACATTTTCATCAGCAAATTGGAGAGAATTAACAGTTTGAAAGTAATGTCTTTACAATAGGTGCTTGCTTAAAAAAAAATAAAAATTGTTGAGGAACATCTGTTATTGTTTCTAGATAAATTACAAATATGGCACCACTGGAAACTTGTCTGGCTCTACAGTTTTTTGTGGAAGTTTCTTGTGTGCTTTGATTTCTGATTATCAAGGAAAGATGACATTTAGTAAACCATTTCTGGCAACAAAGTAAAGCACATATTCTACTTGCAAAAAATACTTTTTTCTCTATTAAGCTGATCATCTGAAAACTTTAAAATCTCTGACTTCTTTTGATTTGTAGATTAAAAAAAAAAAAAAAAAGCAATATTTTTGTTGCATGAAAAAACACAAAGTTTTCTTAATATTTATAATCCTAGATTATACAGGGCCCAACATTCACTTGGTTTGAAGACCAAATAACCATTTGGGCTTTGCTGGTACTTAATACTAATATCCAGAAAGATTTGTATTCTTATTCATGTAAGTTCTAATTACTGTAGAATAGGTTTATCTTTAGAACAGCTGTGGGAATGAAATAAATAAACATTCTAAAAGAGAATTCTTGTCTTCTCAAGGGTTAGTCCACATGGAATCCAACCACAAATTAGAAATGCTGCATATATAAGAAGACCACAGTTTATCTTCCCTTATTACTCAATCTTCAGCGTCTTTTGATTCTCCGGTAGAACTGCCAGTTGTGGTCTGTATACCTGTCCATGAGGAAGACAACTGAAAATGCCAAGGAATTTAACATTGGACAGCATTTCTTACACCGGTAAACCAGGCTGAATTTGAAGGGGCAGTTCTAAGGAAAATGACATCAGACATCATTGACATTGTCTTGAACAATACAATGCTGTTATTATCAAGTTTTAATTTCATAAAGTTGCATGTGTTATAATACTAAACAGCATTTTCTACAGAATTTAATCTAAATTTATCCTGAATACCAGCATATCTAATACTGCTTTTGTGGGCTCTCACATAATCTCACTCCTAAGTAATCAAGGACTAAGCTATGTATCCAAACACAGTTATTGTATAGTTTTAAAATATCAGTGTGATATTTGGTAACATATTCTCCCACCTTTTTCCTAAGAAGCCTATATTGCTCTATGAATTTAAAGTGAAATGTTACTTTTACAGGTATAATCAAAGAATCATTCTTGCTGCTTTAGGGTGCCAGAATGCATCAAGGTACAATTATTTGTTGAAATGCTTTATAAAGGAAAAAATATGGAAGGATCTGATTAAACACTGACAGAAAGATTAAATAGACAAGACAAGACAGATCAGATTTCATGATAACCTGGAGTTAAGAATACTTATGGTCAAGGATAGATGGATTTGAAAGTGTTCACGTTGAGGAGATTGTGTTCAGAAAGTAATGATCATTAACACTGGATATGAAGAATTAAGAGGTATAAGAATTTTCAGTCCTTAATTTTGCTAAATATTCACTCACAGTTCAAAGTAATATACTTCAGAACTTTAGAAATTGGATAAAATGTACATTTTTAACAAGGTATCTTCTGAATTACACTGAGTTACATAACAAAAAAACCAAACCAAACCAAACCAAACCAACAAAAAACCCCAAACAAACAAACAAACAAAACCCACAACCCAAAACAAACTACACAAAAGTAATTAATACCAAAACCACACAATAAAATAAACTTAGCATATTACTGAGGAGAAGCTGCATGGAAAAAAATATTAAACAGGACAACTCTCAGTCCATTACAGTGGCCATAAGCCTTTAGAAATATTACATAAACTTTTAAAAATCATTAAATTATTTCCAGTTTTGTAAAACTGGACACAATTAACTAATCCTAAACTAAGGAAATCTTTTGATATGTTTATTTCCTCTAAGTCGCTTTCTGCAGTCATTCACCTCTTATTAGGCAAAATGCATGGTGATTTCGGTTTTTGAGTAAATAAGGAAAAATAAAATTTATTTCTCAGTGAATTTGTGGAAAAGAAATGAAGGTATGCTTACCTACTTGGATGCCCAAGTTCTATGTTCATTGATTTTCAAGGCCTGAATTGGTAAAGTCTTAATCTGATCTCAGAGATCACCCTTCTCTGAGCAAGATGTTGGTTGAGAGATCTTGTAAGGTCCCTTCCAGACAGAATAAATCTGTGTTTCTCTATTTTTAAATACAATAAAAAACCCTAACTCTAGATACAAAAAATAATGAGCACTCCTTCATACCTGAAGTGCCACATTAATGCAATAGGGTGATGCAGGCAAACATTATCATGCTGACTAGCTGTGAATTCCTCATGGAAGAGTTGGCTCTGTGTGAGGATAAAGTACAAAACTGTAGATTGGGTTAGCATTGTAAATTGACATGATTTTCTAAGAACAGACATGAGTTTAGCCATATGAAATCCCTTTTGCTTGAGATTCAGTTGTTGAAGTCTTCTTCTGAGAATAGATGCCTAAGTAGAATGACTCAATAAAATCTTCATGTACCTAAAGGATGAACAGAGTATGCCACCACTAATCTTGTGTTGCATGATAGCTTAGCAGTTAAAGCACTTGCACACTAAAAGTGAGGCCTGTGGATAATTTTCTATTCAGTGAGAGGCAATTCTTACCCTTGAAGTATACTGTTTGAGGGAGTGCTCCACCAACCAAGTACAGAGACTGTTTTAATGTGTCACAGTAACAGAAATGAAGCAGTAAAATTACTCTGAAAGAAACCCATGTTCAAATACTGGACTCATTTCTCACAGCTGACAGTTCTAACTGTTTGGCTAGAGATCAGATACCCTGTTATTTGCCGGTTTTTTAGTTTGTCTTTTTTTTTTTCCTAGCCTATATATGTTACACTGCTTACTACACAGCTTCCTAGATTGAACAGGAAATGTGGAAAATTATCCTGTGCAGCTTAAACTATAATCTGACAAGTTACCATTCCAGAAAACTTTTGGAGAAAAAAAAAATACTTGCTACAGATCTGTTACAGTTCTTGCTCTGTCAATATGTCCTAATAACTTTTAGTCCTCCAAAAGAAACAGCTCTGTTCTGACTTGGATCTCACATACTGTATGCTAGTTTAGTTTCCAGCATGCTTAGATTTGTTCTCCTCTAGATCTATTCACAGTACAGCATTGCACTTCTATGAAGCTTTTTGGTCAAATCAGGCATGCCTTGTGAATTGAGTCACTTACATAATTAGATAGACAATAACTTAAAAGGAAACAGTGTTTTGTATTTAGGCAACTATTATCTACCTGTGTTCTGTCTTAGATGCTTCAATACTTTCCTTAGTTTTGAATATGAATGATGTAGAATCCTTATCTGTATAACTACTTTGTTTTGCTCTGCATTAATGTAAGAGTCAAATCTTTATGCTGCAAATGTACCCTATTGCATATTGTGAGACCACTGAGAGTTTTTAAAATCTTTTGCTATAGAAGAATCATCATAGGAAGTTCTGTATTATTCTATGCATGGGAAAAAAATGTATTGTCAGTTCATCTAATTAATTGTAACACGGTAAAGAAGATGAGAATGTATTACAGAAAGCTTAAGTGCTTTCAACCTCTCTTTTGAAAGATTAACAGTGGCATCTCAATGTGAGAAAAACAATCCAGGGGGAGACAAGCCCTGAAGCACTCTTGAATACCTAAAAAGACAGGAAATCAATAAGGCCTGTAATTATTGGCACAGCGATTTAATGAAGTGTAAAACTTTCGTGTAACAACAAATTAAAACTCCATCAATGGCCATGGGTAATGAAGAACAAAAAATGATTAAGAAAAAAATACAGTAATTTCTTTTTTTTTTTCTTTTCCCATACAGTTAATTCAGAATTTTTTTGGCATAAGAAAGAGCTGAGAAAGACTTTAAAAGGTAATTTTAATGGAATTTAAGACTTGTTATGAAACAAACCTAAGCATTTTTTTAATACTTCCCAGGTGGATTTTAAAGTAGTTACAGGTTTCACTGGAAAGACTTGGAAATTAACACGTAACATACTACAGGCAGGTTAATTGGGTTCATTTAATGAAAGTGTATTCTAAATTAGCTAACCTTATTCTTTTTTTTTTCCTTCACAGAATAAAAAGTCTTTGAAGCTACTGCCATTGAGCTTCATCCTGAAGATGTAGAAGAATCTGATACTGATAGCAGTGGGAACTTGGAGGCTGGTAGTTTACATGTGGATCACAGGGGATTCTCAAAGACATTTGTTTTCCGTGAAGGATGAATCAAACAGCTTTGACAAATATTTGCAGTTAAATGATTGTCCTTCTTGTATTACTCTATGACTACTGCTGGATAAGTCTTCCATTTATTATAAGCCTTTACTGTTTTCATACAAACCAAGCTTCTGACAGAGGCAATATTATTTCCTGTGACACTGTTACTTACATATTTTCCTTGTATTCCAATAACCTGGTAGTTTCATGGATGTTAACACACTGTACAACAAAAGCTAATGACCCCAGAGTAGAGCATTAGTCACAACTTGTCCTATCTGTGCATCTTCTTTAAACATATTATTTGTCTACCTGCATGATGATACCTAAATATTGTAGAATACACCATATACAGCACAGAAGTTCTTATAGACCTTATATTATCTGACTACTACCTAAGAAAACAGAATGTCAACAACAACAGAGAGAAGCCTTTAGGTAACAATTTAAGTAAATTACAATACTAGGAAAGTATAGGTCACCTTGCTTTTAGAATTTAAATATGTCTGTGTAGAAATTATATGCTCTTAGAATAGAGTATGAAAAAAAAACCTCTTGAGAACAAGATTACCCTATTTAAATAATAGCCTATAGAGGGCCTGTATAGTCTTCACGTAGGAATCTCACCTCTAAACAATTAACCCATGTCCTCAATTCTGACTCAGGACAGTATTCTTGGTTGTCATTCCTGCATGTGCTGACAAATGCCCTCCTGGTGATGGCTGCTGACCATGTCTTTCTCAGTAACTGCCTGCTAACCCCTTGGCAGAAGAACTCAGTTTCCCTCGTGGCAGCTTGATTTTATGTCAGACTTTGAAAAAATGCAGAAGGAAGCATCACTTGGGCAGCTATATCCCCTTCCTTATGAGAAAAAGGCAGAGAGGGAGGGATAAAAATGATGCATGAGCTGAATTTAACCTCAGGCTGGGCTGGACCATTTGTTAGATGGTCTTCCAAACATATTGAGAAGAAGACAGCTAAGCAATGCAATTATAAAGATCAAGATTCTAAATACCTCTTGTTAATAATATGCCATATTTTTTAGACATTTAAAATACCTAAAATTAGTGGCAAAAATAAAATGTAAACCCAGAAATTGCTGCTATCATCCATCAAATGTTTGAGGATATACTGAGCAAAAACATTCTGCTTGCACCATCTCTTAATCAGTTTCTGCTGTGGGGTTTGAAACTACTTGATTCTGACAGAAACCTAAGGGACAACAGAGATGGGAGAGAAGCCATGCCTCAGGAATGAATTACTGCTGATGACAACAGAAGTCTATTCCTGTGGAAAATCTACCTTTTCTTCTAAAGTATATACTTTGTTGATGAAAATTGCCTAGTCAACAGGATGTAAAACGTGAAGTTACACTGTGTGATTCCTATCAAGTCAGATTTACAAAAAGAATAGATTCTTTTTCTGACCTTGTTTAGGTGGAAACTTCAGATTAGATGTAAGGCTATTACTTTCCTTAAGCCTTTTCTTCCAGAGCCAACAATGGATGTCTATATATACCCTGTCCTATGGCAGACCTTACAATATAACTTAAGTTGATTTTATAGTGCAGAAATACAAAAAAAAAAAAATTTGGATGTTTTTTACTGTATTTCATCTTTCCTAATATACAATCTGTGGCAAGTCATGCTCAAGGAAAATGTTAAATCTTAAATGGCTGAGGTAATCTATGCAGACTTAGACAATAATTATCTGTTATCTAGAAACAACAAAATAAAATATGTTCTATCCCTAGCAATTTGGACAACTGTTACTCCAAAATCAATGCACAACAGTTACAAGGAAAGCAAAAATAAAGATTACATTTTAGGTTAAATGAAACAAAACATTTATTAAAAAAAAATTGTGAGGGTTGCTCTTGACATAGTAAAAATCACTGTTAAATCATCTGGCATTGCCTGCTTAATTCAGAAACTACAGATAATTTAGTGGAATGTTATTTGATTAAAAAAACTGGAATTCAGAACAATCAACAATATTGATTGCAGAATCACAGAATTGCTATGGTTGAAAAAGACCTTTAAGATCATCAAGTCCAACCATTATCTAAATCTACCAGTGCCACTACTACACCATATCCTTAAGCACCGTATCTAGACGGCTTTCCACAGATGTTTAGATAGACCTATAAAATTAGATTATAGCTGTGTCTAGTCAATAACAAAGTGATTGGATGACTCTAACTGAACTATCTGGCCTAAAAAATAAATTCACTGTTACAATGGGTTTGACTGTGGGCCAAGCCTGACCAGCCTCTGCTTTTCAGCATCTGCCAGTCAAAGAAAGATCTGAGAACTCTCTACAGGGTTATTTCCTGCAGAAAAGATGTTTCAAGTCTCAGCTTAATTTTTCATACATCAGGAGTAGTGAATGCCCATAATAATTTTCCTAATTTTTTTATTTTTTTTCTCCATAAGCATGGAAACTAAATATTCCTATTAGCTTTGCAGTTATGGGGTGCTTTCTATTTCTCTCATCCTCACAACTATTATAATTACAAAACGTATCAGGGAATATGTCCTTGTTATTCATCTGCTGTTAATAAGATATAATTTTTCTCAAAGTTAAAAAAACCAAACATATGGAAAAAGTCAGTGTGGAAAAAAAGAGGGCTTTGCAGAACTGAAAACAGACATGTTGATTTGCTTGGTTTGAAATTTTGTATGTTTTCTTTCTCCTTTATTTTGTCTTCATTGTGTTTGTGATATTTGTTTCTATCTGGGCTCATGAAGAAATGCATTAATTTCATAGCACTTAAAGATGCATTTTTAATTGATTTTAAAACAGCCACATGCACTTATTATGCTTCAATTATCTTGTTTACCTCCTATGTAAAACACTTATTGCTGTTTTTTCCTTTTTATTACACTAATCATAAAAATTCCCTCAAGAAGACTTGATATTTTTTCTTCCAAATCTTCCTGTAAGCTTCATAGAATCATGGAATCATAGAATAGTTTCAACTGGAAGAGACCTTCAAGATGATCAAGTCTGACCTTATTCCTATCCCTAACAAAAACCACTAAACCGTGTCCCTAAGTACAACATCTACCTGTCTCTTAAACATTTTCAGGAATGGTGACTCCACCACCTCCCTGGGTAGGCCATTCCAATGCCTGACAACCCTTTCTGTGAAGAAATGCTGCCTAATATCCAGCCTGAACCTCCCCTGATTCAACTTCAGGCCATTTCCTCTTGTTCTGTCACTTGTCACCACGGAGAACAGACCAACTCCCGCCTCGCTACAACTTCCCTTCAGGTAGTTGTAGAGGGCAATAAGGTCTCCCCTCAGCCTTCTTTTCTCAAGGCTAAACAGCCCCAGATCTGACCAGATGAATTGCTTGGCTAAAGAGACAAATAGAAATAGGATGGATGGCAAGTGATTGCAAAAATGAGTGTATCTGCAGACATTAACAAGGCTACATCAGGACAGAAACAGCCACAGATCTTGAATGGAAACATTGACTCTTTTGAAGGCATTGTATTTTGAAGATCACTTTGCTTTTACTATCAGAGTAACTCTGTTCTGGAGCTAAGATAGTTTAATTGCAATGAAATATGCATTTATGTTTGACAAGGAAACGATTTCTTATGCAGGTTGTGCACCTTATTTGGTGTCTCTCAACAATTTAGTTCATTGTTTTTAAGCAGCTGAATTTTCTAAAAGATGCAAGAGGTGACTTCAGCGTTCCTTATTAGCAATGGCAAATTCTTCAATTTTGTTCTAGAAACTTAATAAAGTTAACAGGAGGGCTTCCTGGTGCTCAGCTGCAAACATATGCACACATCTAAATTTAGACTGACTCCGTGGCACATCTGAGTAACTATTTTGTTACTGGCATTGCATTTTATGACCATATGCACTTAAAGACTGTATTAATATTGAAATTGTGATGCACTTCAACATATTGGAGCAAGATGCAGAACGCAGCACTCCTGCTAAACTAAACATGATAGTTTATGACTGTTCACCAAATATAAAGATGCACAATTAAGTATGTATTAAGTGCAATTGATTACTAATTGGTGTGCTTGAAGTAGAAAATATGTGTTATACTTAAGTAAAAAAGAATATTTTGCTGTGCTTGATGAGGTGGTTTGACTATTATCTTCACTGAAGAACAGATATGTACTAACAAGCTCCCATGGTAGCATTCAGGTACTGCTAAATGGTAACCAAAGACCAAAGGAGTGTATACCTATCTAGAGGGTCTAGTAGAAAGTATATTACTGCACGCCTGTACATACTTCTCATCCCAAATAACTAGGTGGCTCAAGCAGTACATTAAACTTTTAGAAATATTTCAAATTGGATAGACTGAATAAATTAGTAGAATATTTAAAAAGAAAATACAGAGCAGGAAAACACTTGTTAAAAAGCGATACAAGCAGAAGGAATATTACAACAACATGATGTAAGAAGAGCTGTACAGAAATACAGTGTCTGCAGATGAGACAGACTGATTTTAGTCTGCAAGGCAAAACCAGAAATAAATTGTATCAGGAAAAGTATACAGAAATCAAGCTGATATAAATTAATGCACATTAAGCAATTAACTGTAGTGTCAGATTTGTTTGTTGTGGTCTCATCAGAAATAGACAAAACTGAAACAGTTACATTTCTTTAGGAAGAATTCAGAAGGAAGAATTCAGTTGACTCAAATGCCTTGGGAGTTCTGCTGCAAAGGAAAATGTAGCATAAGAGCACTTACGAGATGAATAGACAACCCAGTGCCATGTGAACATGAGAAGTCACTGGTTCATTGTCTGCACCTGAACACTATTTGGTTTGTCTAAAGGAAAATCCAGTGGAAATGAAATATTGCAGAACATGTTAAGTTTCAAAGGGAGATTCTGCTTTATAACCTTCGCAATGATTTTGTTTGTCATTCACATTAAGGTAGTTCACAAAACCAGTATCTAAGTTAGACTAAATATGTATGAAAAGCCAATCAAGGGCATTGCTGTGTCTACAGAAAGGAAGCAGTCCTTGCAAACAGAAACAGAAGAAGGAAAGTATTAAATAATTCATATAGCTGAGCACTTTGCAAAAAAATGCTCACTGTGAATTGTATATGGATGTCTGGTTTTATGACAGGAAAACTGATCTTGAAACTCCAGGAAAAAAAATAATTCATGTCATTAATTTTAAATTCAAAGCAATATTGAAAAGAATTGTATGAAGATCAATAAATAACTATAATTATTGAGGAAAATTATGAATAAAACATTAAATTGCAGGCTGTAAGCCTTTAGGCACTTTGTACCATTAAATATATTTCTATTTTTATACCTCAACTCTCTGAAAAAAGGAAGAAAATGAAGAACTTTAAAAGAAAATGATTCTTTTACTGAAAGAAAAAGAACCTTGAACATCTTTGTTATGAATAAAAATCACATTGAAACGAAAGTCAGCTTCCAATACCATATTATTAAGTAGAAAAGAGCAGGAATTTGTTCAACAAGAGAGAAACTGCAGGGTAGACTATTTCCAATATAGCATGTACAGTTTTGGGTACAATACATATATTCTGACGTACCAAGTTTTCTGAGCATTGACATACAAAAGTATACCTCAAGAAGATAAAAATTATTCATAGAGATTTGACTGAAGCAGGAATTACAATTGCTTTCTCTTCTTGTCTTCTTGTTGGGAGCTCATGGTTCCTTGAAAATTTAGTTTGAAGGTCTCTGATGTCCAGATTAATTAGATGAGAAAACTGTACAATATTTTGATGTTTTCCATTTTACAGTTGCTATGTAGACCAAATAACTAAAAGGTTTTTCCATAAGAATATATGTTCTATATGAACTAAAATCAGTTGTAACTGAATTTTATATATTTTTGGTGTAATTTTTTTTATTCATTTTATGTCATTTCAGTATGCAATGACTATTGCTTCAAGGAGAATGATGTCAGTGCAGGACTTCAGTTACAAAGGTATGTGCTGTAAACTGCATTAATCACAGAACTACTTTTGCTTCATATTGTAAACAATGTTTCATTTCTTTGTAATTATTCTGTTTAAACATTTATACCTATCTCTTTTGTTACAGTGCAGGGTTTCTACTTTCTGATTCTTATTAAAAGCTGATGACTTTTTTTCTGCCTTTAAAATTTGTGAACTCATTCATTTTTAACATAGTTTTTAACATAGTTTTTAACATAGACTACTAGTCTTTTCCTTTCATTCAGTATGCCTTTTTTCAAACATTTACACTACACATATTTTGGATGTGTCATTGCAAGCTTCTGGCAGGTGCTCTGCATCACTGCCCTTACATTGCCTTAATTACTAACATACAAGCATTGGTCAAATGTTTCTAAAAATCACTTGGCTGCACGTGCCTCATCATGAACTTGGTTCTGCACAGTGTTTATTTTTCTTCCTCTAATATGTCAAGACATAATAAAATAATCATGTGCTTAGTTTGCTGGGGTTTTTTTTTAATATAAAAGTAGTTCTATAGGTGAATTAGCCATAGATTTAAAATCAAGTACAAAGGAGGTAAATCTACCACATACACACGACATTATTACATTTACTGTTAATTATTGTGGGATGTAGGTATGTGTTTCAATTTTCAGCTTCATGAGCCCTTCTCTCCTAGATCCAATCTCTTTCATCATTTTAGTAAGCTCTGTCCTGATGCAAGACATTGAAGTTTCCTCATCCTCTTAGCCTTTCCACGATATTCAGAAACCCTTTTCTGATTTATTGTCCCATTTTATTCTTCACTAATAAAGACAAATATGATAACATGTCAAGGTCTGATTCCTTATCTGTAAAAGCTAATGATACTCCTATACTGAATTCAGTAGACTCCCTAATTCACAATAACTGACAGAAGCTATGGGTTTTGATTCACAAATGAGACACTCTTCTATGTCTATTTGCTGAGAGAAAATTGACTGCACAGTTACTGAACCAAAAAAATACTGTCTGGATGGCATAAATACAAAAATAAACATACTTTCAAAGGCCATGCTATTTACTTGTAACTTCTGAGGATCATCAGGCCAAGTCAGAAATGTTTTAAATTCAGTCCTTGAATTAATAAATGGATATTAAAAATGTTGGACAAGATGGTCATTGAATCGTTCTGTCACTTCATGCACAACATACATTACATGTATTTCCAACATCCAATGTATAAAGTAATACTGAAAACAGCTTTAAAAACCTGCTGTATGCCAAAGGAAGAGAGCAGGAGAGATCCAGAGTACTGACAAATCCTAGAAGTGCACTGAATCAAGTGAAAGGTCTGTCAAGTTTATTTTTCTGCTTCACACAGTGGCCAAAAGATGACTAAGGAAGACTGGAGAGAGAAGAAAAGAAAGCAGTCTTTAAAGATATTTTTAAAAAAAACAACAACTCTCAGCAAGAACTGAACCTGTTTGACTAAGGATTTATTCAACTGCTTAACTACAGTTTGAAGCAATTTTCTGATCCATATGTCATAATGTATGGATTAAAATTTGCAACTGGAGTCTGAAGGCAATTTCTAGCCCATGTCAAATTTTAGGCTGGAGATTTAAACAGAACTTTTGTTTTGTGCAATGACCAGCAAAAAACTCAAAGTGTATGCTGATTAACAGAGATTAATAGAACATTCACCTAGTCTGCAGTATATTTCAAAGGGAAGGTTTCGGAAATGAGTGTTAAGATTGGTGGATGAGAAGCTCAACATGAGCCATCAGTCCATATCCTGGGCTGCATCAAGAGAAGCATGGCAAGCAGACTGAGGGAGGTGATTCTCCCCCTCTACTCCACTCTCGTGAGACCTCATCTAGAGTACTGCATCCAGTTCTAGAGTCCCTATTACAAGAAGGATATGATGTGCTGGAACATGTCCAGAGAAGGGCCACGAGGATGATCAGAGGGCTGGAGCACCTCTCCTATGAGGACAGACT